>JANSTV010064397.1:0-11519 GCA_027564135.1 Lestremia cinerea
ACCTTCACAACCCATACCAAGTCCTCCAAGTGTCCCCACTCCTTGTGGTTGTAAACCAAAGCCTCCTGCAGACCCACCAGCTGTACCAGGCAAACCAGTTGCACCGAAGCCCCTGTTGGGGTTACTAGTGGACTCTCTCACTGGAATTCTAGGCAATTAAACACATAAAAATAACAGAGAAAATTCATTTGTAAAAGAAAATAAAACTTTATTCAAATGCCAACTTGATCGAACGACTGTTCGATTGATGATGATTCGAAAGCAATGATGTTTTGATATTGTAAAACGAACAACAATTCGGGTTCCTGCCGCAAGAGTTACAATGGCGCTGAAGGCGCTTGATGACGCCGAATGCGTTTAAAGGCGCTGAAAGCGCAAACACAGGCGACCATGAACCAAATGGGTTCATCAAACATAAGAACAACAAGAACAAGACAGCGATATCATAGTATCCAAATACACAAACACTAACACACTTTCGATATTCCTGTGGGAACTGGTCAGTTAAAATTACGGTGAATACAAATGAGCAGTGTTGCTCTTACAAAAACCGGCCGCACAGTGACGTCATTATCAAAATGGTATCATTGAGATCATTTTCCGGCTTGTTTTATTGCAACGGCAACAAGCAAATAATCCATCGAGTCGAAGATAATCGGCAGCATTTTCAATGTTGTGTTCGGGAACTGATTTATTTCATCGGCAATGGGAATATGCGTAAGCATGAGCGCATGCAAGTCACTTGCATCGTTGGACAATGGCATCACTTTTCGAGCTGGCGTGTAAAAAATTTTACGTTCATCTTTCTCGATCGATTTCGAAAGAAAATAAACAATCAAATAAAATCTCGGAAAGGCGGCTGATTGACAACTCGCGCTGCGTCAATAACATGCGAGCAAGCAAGTTCTTCGTTTCTGACACTGCCGCTTCGTTCACAGCTGATCAATGGGCATTGGGGTGGTGGTGGCCGCAGCTCATTAGAAAAGCAATACGGAAACGGCAGCAAGTCCGATTCGTTCTTCCGCTCACAAAGGAAGAACCATTTCAATCATTTTCTTCGCAAAAAAAGGAAAGGGAATCAGTTGTCGATACCACTTGCTGCGATAACAAACCACATTCCGTCGATTCGCCTCCACTTGAGGTGTTCGACGTCGAATGTTTCTAATCAGCTATCAGTCGGTAATTCGATGTGCACGAAGCCATATATCATTGTTCTGCAGTTGGCTGTTTTGTGAAATTGTTGAGGGCATTTGTGCAGTTCGTGCAAGGTGAGAAACGTGTGCTTTTTGGGCATTTCGGTCGAAATGAAAGGTTTCGGTGGAGAATCTTGCAAGAGTTCGATATCGGTCGCGGCTTCAAGTGTTTCTTGGTTGAGTTCTTGGACCAGTGGTGGATGAGCTAGAGATGATCAAATTGAGGCAAGAGGGCTTGCAAGGGAATCCTGGACCATCTGGAAGAGATCCGAGAGCCCGAAAACATCAGAGGACTCCTCCTCGAGCTCTCCTATCCAAAATCTCAGTCCGATCAAACGCATCGATAAAATTCCAAGAAAGCAAAAACTTATCCAAAATGAATGTCGTCATCGTCCCGTTCAAACGCAAACACAAAGGAATGTTGTCAAAGTACTCGATATCAATCGCCGTTGTCGTAGTCGACCATCAACAATAACCCAGAAAAGTGTTATGCAATTTTAATTACCGCGTTGTGTTGTGCGCTGTCGAAGGCATTCGATGCGATCGTTCGCCGATAACCAGAACCAAAGTCATTCACAAAAAAACGGCCGATTGCAAGCAAAGGTGCGCACTTTCCGCAACGAGCAATGTTGTCCGACGCCGGTGGTGACCTCGTCCTCGCCGTCATTGTTAATAAAGTATCGTTTCAGGTTGTGCCGCCGTCGCCGTCGTCTTCGCTTTGTGATAAAATGCGTAATAAAAGAATGCCCGATCGGGCAATGCGAATCAATCGATTCGGTTGTTCGTTATCGAATTTCGATAAAAAAAACCGAAATTTTCCCCATTTTCACGCATTTTGGTTTATTTTTATTTGTTTTCGATCGTTGTCTTCCGTAATGGGTTGCCGTTGCGTTGTGTGTGATTGAGGAATTTTCGAATGAGTTTCGTCATCGCGATAAGCGATGCCGCGTGCAGAACGGATTTCGGTTTGTCTGCCGCAGGGAATTATGGATTAGATTGCTTTTGTGGGTCATTGTGGATATGCTTGAAGGTTCCCGTTTCCGGTGGCCTTGAGCTCTCGAGTCTAAAGTCCCTTCTCGTACCGGTCATACATTCTCGAATCGACCGAGTACTTCTGGTCCAATTTCGCACCGTCGAAATGTCATTTTCTTTGGCGTTCAACCGAATCGATGGCGACAACAAGCCTCGATAGCGGATTATCGTCAGATAGTGATTGACCGGCGAACAATAGACTGTCCGTGAAATGTGAGTCGTCTTCAAAACGAAATTGATAGCGAGTGCGATAACAAAAATCCGTGACTGTGAAATTTGCGCGGCGTGCGACCGAGCTGTGATTCGGAAAATTAGCTTATCAAGTGCGTGAATGGCTTCCGACTGTTTGACTGATAAAATTTCGCATGATTTCAGATGGGAATGCGGCTTGTGATGCTGATTGCGGTATGCGTGTGGGGAGCATCGGCCACTGAGACAGAAACTCCGACGCCATCGAGTGAGTTGTGTGCAAATCTGCGAGGGCACAACTGCACCCAGGTCGATTTCGAGGAATACCAACGATGCTTCGAAAGCCACAAAGCGCTGGAGGATGCTTGTCAGGCGAAGGAAGTGACTCCCAGTCCAGTAACACTACAAGACACTTGCCAACGGTTGAATGCTGAATGCATGACAAGGTGCGCGGGCAATGAGACTTGCATCGAAGATTGTCCTGTCTGTCCACTGAACGCCGAGCAGATTCTAATGGCGGGAATCGCACAACAACTCCAAACAGCTCCGGTAGAATGCGAAAACACCACCTGCGGGTTGCACACGATCATCTTCGACCAAAACGACGGTGGTGTCTCGCAGAAGATTCTGCGGAAGATCGAAGCCGGCCAGAATATCACGACAATCATTCGCCTCACGAACATCGTCAACAACACGAATCACGTTGATGTGCCGGTGAATGTGACGGCGAACAATCTCAATGAGATTCACGTGTATACCAACGAAACCTCGACGGAACCAACGGCAATGAATGCCACTTCGGAAACGGGAGGTGAATTCGGTTTGGGTTTCACCGAAGAGGGGTCGTGTTGTTTTGCTGTGCGACCCAAATCCTGTTCAAGTTCTTCGACGGGCATTCGATGCCATCATCGAAAGCACAAGACTTGTGGATCCCAATGCACGTCGCGAGTCATTCACGTTCAGTTGCGACGACGGTGTCATCGACGAAAGGGCTGCACTTCGAAAGCCGCCTACGTGCCGCAGCCAAAACGACCGGATTGCTTTTACATTGATCAATGGCCGTACGTGGCGTGCCAGATGAACGAAGCCAGATCGGTTGACAGTCACACGTGCCAGGGGTGCTATGATCACTACGGATACGGTTACGAGAACTACCACAGCGAAAAGGAGCGTCGGAAAGTGCAGCGCAGGTGCCGAAAGTGCTACGATGATGGATTCGAGTATGGGCCTCTGTATCGACGAGGGCCTGTGCTGAGACCGTTCCACTACCATCAGCCACCATGCCACATCACCGGTGAATGTTTGATTTACCCGGTTTCGGTTGATTGCGGATATGGTTGCTTCGGTCACGAAAAAGTGGATCCCGCTTGGGGTCATTCACGCGGCGGTGATGACGTCGAGTATGACGAGGGCGACTATGAAGATGAGGAGGAAGCTCTGAACGAGGATGAGCCCATTGAAGAAACTGTCCAAGGTCGTAACGAGACTCAGGAGAGCGTTGATTGGGGGGTGCCTCTGCATAAATGCAAGGTCGTTTCTGACGACGGAACGATCGAGATCAAGAACTGCACCGAATCAAACATCGAAGATAATCCGTACGCGGCTTCTCCGTCAAAAATCAAGAGTTTGGACGAATTGGAGCCAGAAGAACAGATACGAGTTAGCCGATCTCACCACATCCCCCATCATCGCCTCCGGGCTCGGAAACTTGTGCGGGACAGCATCGAAGAGGACTATTCGGAAGAGCGATCAATTCATCGCAGACAGCACGATCGAAATTCGTTGCGGAGGCGAAAACAGCTGCGTCAAAAGAAAAGGAGACAGCACGAGCGAGCTCGAAGCAAGTTTCGGATCGTCTACGACGACGAGGAGGAGTTTAACCGTCGATCGGATTGATCCGCTCGACTGAATTTTGTTTTGAAATTTTGTAAATAAATGGAAATTGAAAAGTTTTATTCGAACTAATCCCTCTTTCGATTGATCAACAAATGAATTTATAAATGCCATTTCCCTTCTTGATCAAGAAACCTTGGATGTTGAGTGAGTCGACGATTTGCGTGAGATTTTGCTCAAAGCCAACTGCTTGGGCGATTTCTTTCAGTTCGTCGAAGGTGAAAATGGGCTTGCATTTTGTTTGCAGCAATTGCAGGAACTTTCGAGATTGAGTCGCTTGACTCATCCCCGCACCGTTTGCTTTGCGACTCATTTGGAGGGTTCCCTTTTCGGTGCTGAGCACATCGCACATGCTGTAGCGTAGAATAGCCAAGACATCGCGGGCGTGCTGCACCGTGGCAATTGAAACTAAGTCGATCCGAGCACGGGCTTGTGTCAGCCGGATCAATGCTTCCAATTGGCGTGTGGTCACCGGGATCGAGTCGATGACATTGCTGGTTTTGCGCATTTCCAAGTAAAACGCCTTCAACTCTTGGGCAGCATTGGGTGAAAGCGCCGGGAAGCATTGCTGACGAGCGTAGCCGATGTACTGCTGGATGGTTTCGTGGGGCAACGGATCGATTTTCTCCCCGGGGCGAAGTGTGAGGCGCTCGTAAAGTGGTGTGTTGGCATCACTTGGAACTGGCCGACCAGTCATCGTGAAGGAGGAAGTTGCCGAGCGAACGGTTTGCGTCAAAGCAGGTCTTGCTCCACGGTCATTCGTTCGATTGTTGTCGTGAAGGGCTTGGATGTGCGCTGTCAGCAGGTCATCGAGGTGCGCATCGGCCTGGTCGAGTAGAATGAACACGAGGTCAAAGCGAGACAGTAGAGCTGGATTGATCTTCAGATTTTCTGAAACAGTTCTGGATTTGTCGTAGTGCCCACGCACTGGATTGGCTCCCGCTAGAATGCACGTTCGGGCTGGTAAGGAACAGAGGACTCCTGCCTTGGCCACGCTCACCGTTTGCTGTTCCATTACTTGAAGGAGAGACTGCAAGAAAGACGCGATCAGCCTGCGATAGTCTGTCGCAGAGTATTGGGAAAACTCACCTGGTGATTGGCAGCCATTTTGTCGAATTCGTCAATGCAACACACACCTTGATCGGCAAGAACCAAAGCGCCAGCCTCCAAACAACTTCCCGTTCCTTTCTCGTGTCGCACCGAAACGGTGAGTCCGGCATTTGACGTGCTGTTTCCGCAGACAAAGATACCGCGTGGCGAAACATTAGCGCAGGCTTGCAGCATGTGGCTCTTCCCGATGCCGGGGTCACCCACGACCAACACATGTGTCTCCGAACGATTTCCAAATCCAGGCTTATCTCCTCCATCTGGTCCGTTGCCCGAGCCCCCGAACATCGCCAAGATCAGTCCAGCCTTGACCATTTCATGACCAAATATCTGCGGACACAGCGAATGCACCAGCAGTTTCAGTGGATCAGACTCTTGGGCGATGCGACGAATGACTTCCAAATCTTTCTCTCCGAATTCTGTGTTCCGCGATATGGACGATGTCTTGTTGTTGACGACACTCACCGCCGCCAAATAGAATCGATGTCGACCAGTGGCACTGTTGCGAAAGCCCGAACCAGCCGATCCCTCCTCCTGTCGCATTTTCAGAATACCCGTCACGGTGACATCATCTCCTGGGTAAGCCGCATCCACCAAGTCGTGCATCAACTGGACTTCAATGTTCTTCGGCAGTTCACCGGCATTCTGCATCGACTCCTGCAGCCGAAGAATTTGACTTGGTTCCGAACGGGTGAACGGCGAGTTCAGAATCGGTTTGAAATTGCTGCGATTGCGACATTCACGGCTTTTGCAGGAGGTCGGTGTGGTGTGATTTCCATTGGGTTGTTTGAGCGCTTGTTGAGCCCAACACAAGCCACATTGAAAGACCATCCAGGAGGTGATTAGCTGCGCCCCATTTGCACGGATCACCGTTCCTCGGACCGAAATCAACCGGCTGTAAGTGTTCTCTTTCAGCGAACGCAGATTGATGATTGGCGTGTGATGCTGGATTCGAGCACGGATCGTCATCAGCGCAAGACTTGCGGACCTTTGCGATGATTGTGTTTGCGAAATAGCGGGCAGGTCCTTCAAAATACGCTGGTGCGCAGCAAGTCCAGCACAGAGCAGCGTCTCATCAGGCGATTCCACCAATTCCTCGTGAAAATTTGGCCATTTTGAAACGAAATCGTCGTCGTTGGCCAAGCGTTGGACGGAAAGGGGGAACCACAGCTGCTGACGAATCTTTTGCAGTTTGTATGTCAGCGGGTACTTCAGGAGATGCTTCTCGAAGGCTTGAATGTGTTGAACGATCTTCGAGCCGTCTTTGAATTCTGTGAACGAAGTGAATGGGAATAAGAACCAGTTGGTTGAGGACAGATGAACCAACTCACTTTCTTGCGGGAAGTACAAAGACCAACCCGGATACAGACTGGAGCTGGTTTCGAGCTCGAATGACTGTGTCTCTGAGGATGTCACACGAATGGAAACATCATTCGCATTCTCCGAATCAAACTCTGAACTCGATATTGATTGGCCCGGAATTGGAATGGCCAATGGTCTCTCTCGGGGGCCAGTATTGCGTTGAAATTGATTGAAGCGACCGCCGCCTCGGTTGAATGGTCGATAGGTGGATTTTTTCTTGGCCGGTTGGCCATTGTTTTGATTATTTTCACTCATTTTTCGAATATATCGCGATGGAATTCATTCAAAACTTCAAGCTGAACACCAAACTGTCATTGAAAAGTGGCGCCTTGAACGTTTGACAGTCCCAAACTGCATGATCGACCTCTCTAAATCATCCATTACCGCAGCACTACTGCAATACGTCATTTGACAAGTCACAAGTCATTTGTTTTCAATAAATTCAGCTCGTTCGTTCGACGAAATCGTCCTTTTTCATTTGCGTATTTCGTCCCGAATTCGACGAAAACTTTCATCAAAATTCGGTTTTCGAATCGACAAAGATTCGGACAGTCGCAAAAATTCAGTTCAAAGCGACTAACGTGAATATTTTGTGAAAGAAGAATTCATTAATCAATCATTCGATTCGGGGCGACAGAATCGATTTTCCACTCGACAAACAAACCAACGTCATCGCGTAACACATCGACGAGCAATTGAATAATTGCCAGCAAATTTTGATAATGGAAGTGAATAAGGACGAATCAGAGCGCTGTGTCGACATTGCTCTGGAAGCAATTCGAAATGGAAACATTGAACGCGCTGAGAAATTTCTCCGGAAAGCCGACAATTTGTTTCCGAATCAACGGGCCAAAAGTGAGTGCATCGTCAAAGCAACGGGTCAAAGGTCACAACATTGACTTCCATTTCGTTTTCAGATCTTCTAGCCCAATTGAATGACGCCAAAAAATCCAGCAATTCTGGACCACGACGCCGTCCCACCAAGCCCCGAGATCCATCCGCTGGTCGTGCTGAGACTCAGGAAGCCCGCGACTACACACCCGAACAATTGGAAATTGTTAAGCGGGTCAAACGTTGCAAGGATTTCTACGAAATCCTGAGTGTTACCAAAGAGTCGACCGATTCAGAGATCAAGAAAGCCTACAAGAAGCTGGCCTTGCAACTGCACCCAGATAAGAATCACGCCCCAGGAGCTGTGGAAGCTTTCAAGGCTGTTGGCAATGCAGTAGCTGTCTTGACAGACGCTGAGAAACGCAAGACTTATGACGTGTATGGTGAGGAGGGGAATAGGATCAACAACCATCGACACCAATACCACGCCAATCATGAGTACGAGCACGCATATCGCTTCGACTCGGACTTCACAGCCGAGGAGCTATTCAACATGTTCTTCGGCAATGGCTTCCCTCAGCAACGAAATCCCACTGGACGTAGATATAATCAGGATGCTGATGTAAGCCCTCTTCTCCACCGTTTCTCGCGTTCCATTCTCATCATGGTCTCATTTCAAACAGAATCAACAACAACAAAACCAACCCAGTCTGGCATTTGGCATCATCCTCGTGCTGATCTTAGTCTCGATGATGTCGTCGTTTTTTACATCTGATCCAATTTATAGTCTATCGCAAACATCGTAAGTCTTGACGTCTCCAACCACCCGCCTCGCGAGGAACTAACCCATTCTTGAACTCCTCCAGGAAATACACGGTACTTCGGAAGACCATACACCTGAACATTCCGTACTACGTCAAGGGGAAATTCGAGAGTGAATACCAGGGATCGCTGGCCCGTCTGGAGAACTCTGTCGAGGAGGAGTACATCATCGTGATGAAGCAGAACTGCCATCGTGAACGGACCTACCGCGAAATGATGATGTCGCGTGCTCGCAATCTCAACAGTCACATCCAATTCGAGCAGGCCAGCCAGATAAAGGTGACGTCCTGCGAGAATCTCGCCCGAATCGGTCTGACCAAATTCATGCCGTATTAATCCCCTTTCGACTCCTTTCTCGACACCCACTCTGGAAAATCTCTTGTTTCATTTTCACACTTTCCTCAACTTGCTTTTCAAAGACAAACTCACACCGACAAGTATTAGGTAGATTTTATTTATTAACAGCCCATTCAATTGAACTCTTCTTGTTTTGTTGTGTTTCATTCCGATTGTGTTTAGCATTTACAGAAAAATGTGTTTCGTAGATTTGATTGAGGAGTGAGGTGGACTGAGGTGGATTGAGGTGGATTGAGGTGGCGTGTGTTGAAATGCGGCCCATCCACCTCAGACGAGGGAGGTTTTGGTAGAAAAAGTTGATTTGGCAATGCATGTCTCATGCAGTCTCAGATTTTCACTCGAAATCGGTTGTTCAAAGCAATGCCGCGCCAGTCCCTCAATTTAGATACTTTTTGTCAGCGAGACTTTCATTCAAATCGCTGTTGATTGACGATGTAATTGGACTCGAAAGTAAAATAGGAAAATTGTTACGCGTAAAAAAGCCAAAAAAAAACATAAAACATTTTGAAATTTGTAAATAAATGAAACGAATAAGTGTTGCACCAAATGGACAAGCAATGGCCTCTCTTTCATTCGGCGACCACGTCGATTTCATCGTCACTGCTGCTGACACTGCAGAAGTCATCATCACCTTCGTCACTGTCCGGATCGTCCACAGCCATCGATGAATCACTGCCAGCTGAGCCCTTCCGGTTGGATGTCGTCGGGTTCTTGCCTTGCTGGAGTTTCGTTTCACGCGTGTGCCGCCATTTCATCCGTCGATTCTGGAACCAGACTTTGACCTTTGGAAAATGCCTCAGATTACTCATCAAAGTGTGGGAGGGAGAGAGGAAGAGAGCTGGACACCTACCTGAGCATCAGTCAATCCCAGACTGGCAGCCAATTTACGTCGATCCGGTTTCGTGATGTATTTCTGTGTTTGGAATTGAATCTCCAGACCCTTCCGTTGGAGTTGACTGAAGACCGCCCGGGACCACGAACGCTTCCTTGATTTCGATGAACCACCGGATGTCGACAGATTCCCACTGGATTTGGTGCTGGATGGCTTCTCGATGAAGGAATTTGATGAGTCAGCGGGATGCATCAGATGCGGATGGGGTTGCTGGGAAATCGGCAACGAGATCTTCGTGGACATGTTCGGCGAGGAGTGCGGGTAGTTCGGAACAAAGTATTTGAGGAATGGTGACATGCTGCCGTTTGGCTGTAGACTGGGCGGATAGCCGGCGCCCATAAGCGGAACTGGAAAATTAAAAGTCGGTTTGTGAGTTGAGTTCGGATCGAGGAAGACAAGCGAGTGAGGGAAGACCGAGGGGGCACAGCATCTTCAGGGATAACGCTCTCCGCAGGTCATCAACCGGAATCTCTCGAATGGCCAATCATCACCTCACAACTCAATCGCATCAATAACGATAACAAGAGGCCGTAATGAGCTGTTTACAAACGAAAATCGACCATTGATGCCAACGAAAAACCGCATAAAATGTTGACGACGATTCGAATCGCGTACATAATAATCCTATTGAATCGATTCGAATCGAACAAATCGATGGATCGGTGTTTAAACAACGGAAAATCGAATAAAAATCCAAATGAAATGAAACGCAATGGGTTGAAAGAGAAGGATTGTGGAAATGACGGAGCGGACGAGGACGACGAGGAGACCGGCTGTGAAACAAAGAAACCACAAAATGAAGTAGCAAAATGTGCGATGCGGTCGACGATTAGCTACTTGAATCGGCTTAACGACGCGCTCGACGATGATGATGTTGTTTACACAAACGAATTTCCATCGACCGGAGATGGGAAATGCGCGCCGAGAACCCAAATGTAAACAAATGTCGAGTCATTGTCGATTCGAAGATGAATTTAAGAGCGAGTGCTGACGGCCAATTAGGCATATTGCCGATCATTTTGCTTGCCTCATTTCGAGAGGATTTCCAATATTTTTCCATCAGAATTTTCATTACTTTTGATTCAACTTCTTCTTCTTTTTGTACTCAATTCGACAACGTCGTGGTAGCCGAGAGCGAGAGAAAGAGATTCGAGTCGAAATTCCGACGCAGAAATCATCTCCAGCTTATCGACCAATTCGGCAGTTTTTGGGTTTGTTTTGAGGTTTTCTTTATTTGTTTGAAAAGGCAATTCATAAATTTCAACGGATTTTTCAAAATGATTTTTCTCGATTGATTGACATGAGATGGTTTTGTGGTGAATTCCATGGGAGGCCGACTGAGAGAGGGCTCGAAGACAGATTTGAGCAGAGAGTCAAATCCGTCTCGTTCATTTGTGGCAGACCCTCCCTCAGACATCTCCAATGGTATCCGTCAGGAATCGAAGGCCTCCCCTCGCAGAGCAGACTGCACCAACCCCAATCGACTGATATTCCCTTGCAGACCTCTTTCTGGAATCGTCAAACCAAATAAAACCCAAAGTAATAAAAGACAATCCGAAACTGTCGACCCACCAAATCGAGGCGAAAGCATCTTTCCCGAACGACACGAACCCAACCGAAAGGAAGAGAACCCACACCGCCGTATGGTTTATGTTTTTGTATCGTTTGAAAAATATACATTTGATGTTTACGTTTGTTTTCTCGTTTTTTTTCTTTTTTTTTTGTTCGAGATTTTCTTTCTTTCATTTCCATTTTCTTTTCACGAAAAATTACAGTTTTTCAAGTGGATTGAATGACGTTGTTAACGGATTCGGGAAGAAGCGACGCGCACAGAAATAGCC
>JANSTV010064408.1:0-11515 GCA_027564135.1 Lestremia cinerea
CCGAAATCGAGGGAATCGATTGATAAATCCCGTTTCATCAACTCCGAGCACGACACAAACACATGCTTGGCTCACTCGACTGAGGGTTACGTTGCCTCTGCACCGATGCCATTGGATGTCGAAATGACTCTTTCCTCGCACCTTTTCGGTATTCCGGCAATGAAATGCAACGCAAATATTCGCCGCTGTGTGGGTGTCGATATTTCGGCTGATGTTTATTTTGGATTCGTGTGTAATTGAATGAAGTCAAGGTGAGTTCAGCGTTGGCGTCACCGGGACTTGCGTGGAATGTTGAAAACGTTTCAGCCAACAGCCCAGACAATCTGCGGATTGTCTGTTGCCAAGTTCGAACACATGACAGATCTGTCTAATCGGCCATAACGCAATTGCGTAATAACAATTATTGCATGTCGTTCAATCGACTGGAATCGGAAATCTCCATGAAATGACGGCCACAAATTGTTCCAAAAGAGAAAAACAGAAATTGTAAAACTTGAATTATTTCGGTTGAGAGAACCGTGGCCGAAATTAATAATCACTTTACGATTCGATCGATGGCGAATTTCGGTATCGGCCCGACATTGCACACAAGCAAACAATGATTGGATTTGACACAATTCAAGTTATGTTTTGATTGGCTTAGAAATTCCATGCGAAACGAATCGATACGGATTAGATAAAATGGCTGTAATTCTCTTGTCATTGCGTCGACCCATTCAATATTCACACCTGATTACACAATTGCTGTTGTTTTGCAATGGCCATTCGGCAATCGCCTCGGTCGCTCGGTGCTCAGGTCAAGTGTGTGAGTGTGTTCAATGCGAAGGACAGGCGCTGCACGACGAACGCGGCCGAGAGTGAATCGAGGGTGATTTCGCATCTGACAAACCGCTCCGCTCGGCCAATGACCCGCAACGGCAATGACTGCCAAACTCAACGTGAAATTGCATCGAAATTTCTTCCTTTTCAACGTCAAATTACATTTGATTGTCGCCGATTGTAACGGTCACCCATTCCGCGCGGAATGTCGTCGAAAACGAAATCCAACAAAGAGATAATCAAATAAACGAAATGCATTAACAACGACCAAGAAAACGCTCGGCTGTGCTGGTGGCGGTGGTGGCTTGAGCATGTTAGCCGGCGGTCAACACAGCGACAACACAGCCAAATGGCCACCAATGACAATGTTGAACAATGAATGATGACTTTATTTGCAAAATTAATAACAACAATGAGCCTAAAGAGAACGTCGGAATGGCGATGACAAAACACCGCGAAATACAGTATTATGGTAAACATTTGCTGTGCTGCGACGCGGCGGTGCGGCAAGAGGCGATCAGAAAAGAAGAAAGAAAACAAAACCGAACGGAACGAGAGACCGAACCAAGGCGAAAAAGTGCACTGCAGTAACATTCGTACGAAATGTTTATGCATTCGATTTTGGTATGTTTGATCAATCGACCGTCCCATTGTCATTGGCCGGAGTGAGATGGCGAAAATTCTGAACGAAAAACGCTCGACCAACAAGTTTTTCCTCTTCGAATGACCATCATAACTTATTGACTTGTTCGCCGTGCTGCATTAGCGACAGTGCACAACACACCCGGCCCGGCCCGGCCGATCGTGGAATTCGCGCGGTAAATGCATTATTTCTCGCAAAAAATTTTCCAATCAAACTGCTCATTTCGAATTGGATGAAATCATTGCTTTTGATTTATGGTCCAATTGGCGAATATGCATCGTGCGATTAGTAATTGGATGACGGGATCGGAGCGGATCAGTAAATTAACAGTCGCATTGGCCGAATGGCATTGGGACAATTCATTAATAAATTTCAATGTGAATGAAATCGATGATATCACCTCACGACGGGCATCGAACGATTGCTGCTCCGGAGTGGTCACACGATACCGGATCACCGTAGTGTCATGTTTGGATGGACTGAGACGAGGCATCACAGCGCAAAAGGGCCGACTTCAAGTCGAAAGAAAAATGCCTTTCGGTGGCCGCGGCCGATCGTTGTCATTGCGGCCGTCGTCGCTCGAAGTGTAACAGCCGCAATTGCTGTCAGTCGCTCACCGGTGCGGTAACAAACTGGTGAATTAGCCGCGTTACGCAATGGACGGCTGCACTAGTAGCAATTGGCTTCTGGCCACCGTTGTGATTTATATGCGCTCGTGAATATAACTGGAAAGACTTGTCAAGGGAACGCGCCGTAAATGCCGAAATATGATGCAATGTTGTGCGTGCGCTCGACGAAATGCACTTTTCCACCGAGTTTTCTCTCTCCCTCCCTCCCCGCACAAGATTTCAATCACTCGGCCGGGAGCGACTCGATCCAGCTGTAGTTTCATCAACGAAGTATTAAATCTCCCATTTATTCATCGCAGCACGTCAGTGGAGAGGCTCGGAACGAATGACAAAAGGCATTCCGAATGTGCGCTGTGCAATGCTAAAAGCGAACAAAAAACGACAATCTTCATTTTAAGAGGTTTTTTGAAGCGGATTTGACGATGTGATTCATTCGTCGAGTCATAAACGACTATTTGCCTGGTTAGTCACTTATGGTTATCGTCGCCACTTCATTTCGCTCGCTCAATGTTGGTTTTGATGTCGATGCAAAGTGATAATTCCGTTGGACGTCATTTGGTTTTATTCATTTGTCCGAATGCAAAACCGACGGGAAAAAACTATGAGAGAAATTGATCGAAAGAAATTACGGGAAACGCTTGCATTACTCATTGAGTTTTTCGCATGAGTTTTGCAAAAATCCGTCCATGTTCATTGGTTTTTTCGGTTTGCTAAGCGATTCGTAAGAAAAAAAAGTCGAACATTCGCTCAAATTGAAAGCGAATTGAAAACGAGCCAAGTGATGGAGCCAAAGTTTGTTCGCTGTGAGTTGCGAGCGTCTAACGCAATGCGGCTCGCTAAACCAACGAAATGTCGAGACGACGACGACGACGACGATAAACAACAGAAACATCGCCAATTATGAAATATTCAAAGAGAATTTGAGATAAAAATCCAACAACAAAACCAGCAAGGCCCGCGCGCGTCACCATTAAGCGAGCCGCAACCTTGAAGAATCTTAAAAAAGGTAGGCTATGCAAATTCACTGTTCGTCACTGTGCGTTCGCTCATCGGCGTCTCGTTTCGCGTAAACACCGCACTGCACGTTGTTAGCGCGCCATCGGATCGAATAAATGAGCACCGACACACCGACGATCTCATTCGAAGCCGCTCAGATTGCACGCTGCTGATATCAAGTTAATCACGATGAATGCTTCTCCAAATGCAATTTTGATTGAATTAATTAATGTCACAATTACATCGGTTCGAATTCTCGAATGTGTTTGTGACACGAACTTTGTGCGCTGCGACCGAATGAGAAATGTCAAATATGACTAATCGCCAGACAAAGACGTTCGTTCCATACGGATTCAACGGACACGATCTCGTTTTTTTTTTGTTCGTTTTTCGTCTTCTTCTTCTTCGTTTTCTTCTTCTTCTTCTCCTCCTAATAGCGCACAAAATGATCAAATGTTCTGTACAAAAATTCGTCCAGAACAATGGCATCGACCAGGCGGTCCGTCAACACCACCAAGCCAGCAACAGCAATATCATCTGCTCTATTCGATTTTCGCTACAGCATTTCGAGCCGTTCAACGTGATTCCGTTGATGGAGCTGATGCTGTGCTCAGAGCGAAGATTTCATGTTTTCTAAAGTTCTTTCTGTTCACCGTTTTTACATCATCATCATCTCATCGTCGGCGTCATCGTCGATTCGGCTGTAGCTTACAGCGAGTGGGCATCGAAAATACACCAAACAGCCGACATCACCACAGTTTTTTTAAGAATAGCAAACCATCATAACAGCCAAACCAACAAACAACAGAACGAACGGAACGAACAGAGAGGGAATCTCTCGCGTTCGACGAAAGAAGAAAAAATTAGCGAATAAAACCGAAAAATCTGACGTTGATGACGACGACGACGACGACGACGACGACGACGACGACGACGACGATGTTGATGACAATGACGACGATGAAAATAAAAATGCTGGAAACGAAAAAGAAATGAAAACAACTTACGCGAAAACGGTCGCTGGTGAAGAAAAGTCCTTGAAAGAGTGCTCGCTATTCGGTTGATGGTGAATTATTGACGAGATTCAATCGCACCGACCAATCCACCTCAACGAAACTGTAGCACATACAAAGCGATTGAATAATTTAGCGAAGCGTTTCAAGCAATAAATCCAGGGGAATTCAATTGGTCGCGTGGAATTCTCATTGATTGCTGAAAACGGCTGCCGACCCGATGGTTTTCCCCTGTGATGCTCTTCTTGCCGCAATGGGAATTCACAATTGAGAAAAATAAACAGTCCGATTCGATTTCTCGTTTCGATTGCCTCGGTCTTCGATATTCGCTGCTCAACACTCACTCACACACACACACACGTGTCAAACATCGAATTCAATGGAATTGTGAATTTCTACACTTTTCTGATTATTTGACACTTGAAAATATTGGTTGCGATTGCGACACATGAGAGCATCATAATTGTTGATGTTGTTGTTGTGGTCGTTGTTGGCTGGATCGCCGTAGCACTTATGCTTGCATTTCCTTGGAGGCGAATTCTTTGTTATTTCGTCGTTTGGAGGCTCAAGCCAGAACAAGTGAACCCATTCCTGAGGCAGATATCAAAACCGAGACGCAACAATTTCAGCAACTGCGCGGAAAATGGTCTTCACGCAAATTTTTTAATAACGTAACTTCATATCCACAACAACACATATTCGCTCCAATTCGACTCGAGCACGAATTTATTTTTTGATTTTATTTTCGTCGATTTTCGTTCCGGCCGAACCGAACAATAATTCCGTTCACAGAAATTTCATTTTAGCCAAACACCTCAATGACAAATGCACCAATTGCAAATCGAATCGACGAAAATAATAAAATTCTAACCAACAAAAAAAAAAATGCACAAGAAAATTGTTTCAATAAAACATAGTATTTCGTTGCAGAGCGTTTGTTCTGTGGACACCACAACGACACGACATCACCAAACTGTATGTGGATAAGTCGATGAGAATGAGATGATGATGAATAAACGGTGTTTTGCTCAATTGTGACATTTGACGAGTCAATTCCGTTCGCTTTGGGACAACGGCGAAATGGTTTTCAAAATAGTTTTGCTCGAATTGGTTGCGCGGTTGGCGACATTCGAAATTTGGAATTGTCGCGGAAGTGTTGCTTTGAATCTTTGTGGACGGCAGTTCTACGGGTTTCTTCCAGTTGGGATGTCTGGAAATGCCGAAGGATCCAAGAAATTTTGAGCTTTCCCCATCATGACCTTGAACGTAGATTCCATTCGAATCGTCTCAACGAGAATCCAACTGAAACGTTCGCATGTGACCGGCGTGAAGTTCGTGCGTTTGGAGTCACATGCCAATTCGCCGTTGTTTGAAAATGAATTCGTCTTTTATGATTTCCTAAATCCGATTTCAAGATATTCCGGTGGATTGCCTGGAAAGCAATAATTTGTGGTTCGCCTTTCGACGTTCACATTCAGATTTGAATTCTCTTGACGATCCTCAACTCTCATTCGCCATCGATAGCTGGGACGAAAGAAACCCGTTCATTTCGTGAGCAGCCTCAAATGTCATTTAACTCGGTCGAAGAACGCAGAGTGGTGCCACTGAACAAAAATAAAGAATGACAGGAGATGTAATCAGCCACAACTCGCTCAATCAAAATGATATCAAGAATCACCAGAAATGCGTCCAGTTTTCGTTGTACCAGGAAGTGTCAACTTTTGGGAACCAGTTTTTCGCCAAAAGCTTTTTCAACAAAGTAGGTTCCACTGTTTCAATGGTTTCAGTCTGATTCCCTAAACGACGTTTCTTCACAATCTTCAGAGCTCTACCGGCCCGAGTCCAGTCCAGCAGAAACATCGAATCAAACCTGCAAGCGGTCGACAACTTGATCAATCTGAAGGGGATTGTCTACCGAGACAACATCAGTGCTATACAAAGCCAAATACAAGACTATGCGAGCGTCAATAATTTTCAAGCCACTCGCATTTTGGCTTATTTTGGTGAGTGATTTGACAACGATGAAGAGTCTTCCAAACGATGGTCTTTTAATGATCTTCCGCCAGATTTCATGTTGACGTCATACAGCTCACGCACTGTGGCCCTGAAGGACATTTGGAAATCGTTCCTCACATTCAATGCCCCCTTAGATGTCACACATTACAAGAGGCTATTGTTGTTGCTCGCGGAATACGACAAGGATTTCAGTCCAACGGCATTTACTGATGAGATGAAGGCTGCGAACATCGTTCCCAATGAGTAAGTACTGATTGTTTTGTTGGTTGATGTTGGAGTCGATGATCTCAAAACACTACTTCTCAGTGAGATTTGGAGGAGAATCGTGCAATTTCATTGCGATCGGGGAGACATTCCAAGCGCCTTAGAAGTGATTGAGAAACTGCAAGAACCTGTGAGAAGCCTATCAGTTTGGAACTCGCTTATCATCGGTCACGCAAAGGCTGGGTAAGTTCTTCTCTTCCACAGACTTACAGCAACTCTAACCCCTTCTTCGATTGCAGAAATCTCGAGAAATCGAAGCAAATATTCACGGAGTTGTCGTCAAGAAACCTGCAACCGACAGCAACCACCTACTGTAATCTGATGCGAGCCTATGCCACCGTCGGTGAAGTTCAGTCGATCGAAAATCTAATTGTCGGAGCTCGAAAACACGTCAGAATATCAAATAAGGAAATATTCGACATCATTTTCGAATTAGCCACGAGCAAGCATGCGGACAAAGTCGGCAAATTGATGAAGTATTTGGAAAGAGGGGACGACTACTATGAACTGGCCGGACACAATATATTCCGATTGACAAATCAAAACCAGGGAATCGTGGCTTACAAACTCTTCGAAACGATTCCAGAACGAGGAATCCAATTGAATCGACAGCTGTTTTGTTTTCACATACTCGAATCTCTGGCCAACGAGGGTCAAGCGGCAGAAGTCAAACGTGTCTTCAACAAGTTCCTGAAAGAGAAGACCATTGCCATTACGAACGCATCCGTTGGGCCGTTGATTAAAGTTCATTTCGTCAACAAGAATCTGAAGAGAGCGGTCGACGAATTCGAACATTTGCAACAAGCCCACAAGCTGACGCCATCGATTCGGGATCTTCTCATTGAGTTGATCAAGGTTGGCGATCGAACGAATTTAGAGCGAGTGCGGAGATTGTATGAAAGGGTTCATGGCAAAGTGAATTGCCTCTACGATTTGGCGTTCAGCTATTTGGCCTGTGGAAAGATCTCAGAGGCCCGAAAAATCTTCCAGAATCCCCTGATGGCCACGAAACCAAATCGAATGACGGATTTTTGTGAATTTTCAACGACATTGAATGAAATCGAAAGCTTGATGCGACTATTAGTAGCCACCAAAGGCATCGAAGGTGTCAATCGAGAAGACATCTATTATCATGTGTTGGTCTGGCATTCGAAGAAGAACGACCCAAGCCAAGCATTGAAACTTTACAATCAAATGTTATCGGAGCAAGTCAAGCCAACGGAGAAATTCCAACAGAAACTGGCGTTGATGATGCGAGAACATAATCTGCCTGTGCCGTTCAAAGTGACCGAGTCGAAAGAGCAAGTGTCTGAGAAGCAACCGGAAGTTTCATTGATATCGATCTTAGCTGCTCTGGGTCGTGGCAAACCGGCTTCGGCTTCACTTCGGGCGCTTGTCAAAGCCAAGCAGCTCGACGATGCAGCCACACTGATTGTGGAGATGATTTCAACACAGGCACTTCTCGACCGAAAAGCGTTCGAGTATTTCGTCATTGAGGCTTCCGAATCCGGCGATGTTGATTCACTGTCAAGAGTGGGAGAGCATATATACGAAAGTGAAAAGAAACCAGTTGGATTCTACGATCGATTATGCCGAGCTTACGTGGTCGCTGGTCGATCTGAGGAGTATTTGAACAGATTGAGCAACGCTCTTGAGAATGCTCAAACAATGGAAGCGGTGGCGATTGCGCGGGAGAACTTCCCTGGAGGCGGTGCAATGGGGATATTGAAAGCGAACCCTGATCTGCTGGAGAAATGTAGGTTACTTCCAAGACTATTCAATCGAATCGTTTTAAGACTTTGAAATTTCCCCGCAGATGCAGAAGTGGCAAGGAAGTATTCGACACGAATGATTTTCCTTCCAATAAGCGTGCTTTGGCAGTACTATTTCATGAAAGGGGACCTAAGACACCACGAAATATGGACGGAATACCCAACCGTTCGGCCAAAAGGCTTGAAAGGAACCAACCATATTCAACGTTACGTGCGCGAGACGGGCGATGCTGTGCTCATGAACAGACTGATTACTTTGTTGAAAAGTCAAAAGCAACTGAGCCAAAGGGACTTGGGCGCTCTGTACGGAACCTACATCGACATATTTTCGCACAAGAATGAATTCGATGCCGCACTGAGCGCTCTCAAAGAGGCAGTCAAAGACGTGCCCATTGGGCATATCACACGATATTCCCTCATCAAACTTCGAAACGGCGTGGAGGCGTCCGGTGGGAAATTTCCCTTCGACATAAAAAGTTGAGGTTCGTTGCTCGACGCTACCGATCGAAATCACGGCTTGTCGTCCAGTACTTTATTGCATAGTTCAATCTTATTTTGATATCAATTAACATAAAACAACGGATAATAAAGAGAAAAGAAGAGAAAAATGTCGTCTCTGGCTTTCAATCCATTCTGCGTTACGGCGGATTTTCCCGAGCCTTTTGATAAGCTATCTCAAGAGCTCCGTTGATTTGTTTCATGTCGTTTTCAATGCTGCGGGCCCAATTCTCAACGTCACCGATTTCCTACGACAGAAAAACCGTTGATGAACGTCTTTCAAAAGCAAAATAAAGACGAATGAAAAGTGTCACCTTTAACGCTCCGCTGAAACCATCGATCAGATTCATCCACTGCTGGGTCTGTTTCGCGAAATTCGTAGCGCTCATGTGCAATTGTTTCGCTTCAGCGTCAAGCCGTTTCTGATTCAAGTAGGCTTGAGCGACGCTGCAAGATATTCGATTAGAACCGGATGAATCGCCAATCAGATGACACAGAACTCACCCGACGTTCAAATGATCAACCAGCGCTTGAGTCAACTCCTGCGAGGCAGCCACAGCCTCCTTCCGCTTTTGCTCTGATCAACGGAAAGACAAACAATTCGTTTAATTCGACCACTTCGATTTCATCCTCGCATAACCCACCTTGCTCCTCTTTCCGGGCTGATTGCTTAGCTTGATGGTCTTTCACCATTGACGATAACATTTTCGTTGATTGTTTTTCTGGTTTGTTTTCAAGAAAAAAAAAACACTCAAAATAAACAAAGCTATTCTTTCTTTGACATCGAATTGTTCTCAGAAAGATTCCTCGTTTCAAAATCTGTCAAATTTGTCACAATTTTATTTTTTGACAGTTCCATTGTCCTACTGGGATTTGTGACACACGGCGAAGTTGACCTGGGTTCACACTTGAAATAGTTGGATCGAATAATCTTTCGTCTGAAACGCAACAATTAATTGACCATAACGATCACTGCCGAGTGCCTGATTGCTTCCAACCACCACTCAGCCAAGCTCGCCATAATTAGCTACGAATGCATCCGAAAACTCCGTAGTTCTTACAAAACATGCACCAGCTACTCTTTACCAGCCCGCATGGTGGCGCTGTCGCATATCGAATGTGAAGGGACCCTTACAATAAGATGCCGTTACAACCAGCGCCATACATAACGACATTACCAAACTGCATTCAGAATTCAAACAGTTAACGTCGGTTTTGTGTGAAAGACGCGTATGTCATTTTATGATAAACACGATCAGCAATTAATTTTGATAATTTCCATAATTAATCGAAAAAAAGGTTCAAAGTTTATGAGTTTTATCAATTTGAACGAGACGTGAATAAAAATTCGTGTTGAGAAGACAGCATTTTCATGAAAAATGGATAACTTTGCAAGAGTAAGTTGGTGTGGTTGATTCGGAACGCATTTTTTGGCAAAACGAATTTGAATAATGTGAAAATGGAATAGTGTTGATAATCGTTGAGAAGTTGATTTCATTTGGGTCTTTTGCAATTTCATTCAATAAATTCACGAGGAAATGAATCGATATCCGAAATGCACTTCGTTGGGGCTTCTCGGAATTGACGTTATCGTAACCGACATTTTCAAAAAAAATTCAAACAACAACAACAATGAATGTCAAATAACGGTTTTTTTTCTCTAACAATAGCGTATGCTTGAACAAGCCGAGCAAAGGAGTAAGGCACTCGGCATAGGCCATACATCGAAATACCCTTTGACGGAAAGCAATGCGGAGCCACCCCAACAAGCGTCATATCATCAATCAAGTGAAAACTCGCGGCCAGTCAAGTCGAAAACATCGAACATCGGACGATCACCGAACAAACATTCGCCAAACAACAAAATGATTCGAGCTTCTGATCGTAACGTTACCGTCGAGGCCAAAGAGAACGTTGACTTGGCCCTCGAAATCAATATCACGACTGGACCCAATGTACAAGTAAGTCACATTTTTCTCGCAGAGTGTTCGTTCTTGTGTGACATCCTGGTCTCAATTGTGTTTAGGTTCAAGTTGAAGTCGAGGAAAAAGAAGTGGACGAGGACGGCAACGTCTTGAGTACAATCACCAGAGGCACCCAAAAATTGACGCCAGAAATCGATTCGAACCAACCACTGATTCGTGACACATCCAGAAATCGCTTGCAACGCTTGGGAGCCTTGTACTCAAACACTGAAAACTTATCCTCGCCCATCAATCGCAATGAGTCCCGTTTCGACAATGAGCAAATGCAAGCTCAAGAGAATTCCACACGTTCGAAGGCGGGCAGATTCGCTAAATTAGCTGATTTGGCGCAATCGATCAATAACTGGGAAGATGAATTTGGGGAGGGGAGAGATGTCAGGAAACCAGGACCATCCTCAACGAATGAACCGAAAATTGTTGCATTGAAGAAGCACACAGCGACGGAAAAGGGCGTCAGAACGGCAACGACGACGAAAAGTGCCATAGCCGGACCATCGCCATCGAAGGCTAGTGCTAAGGATGCGAACAAACAGAAAGACGGGAAATTCGAGTGGGACAAGAAAGTGATGGACGCTCTAGAGTCGCAGGGTTTCAAGCGACGTGACACAACAAACAATCGCTTAGTTTACGATTACCAAGAAAAACCACACGACAAACACGACAATGCGAAGCCAGTGGAGAAGCCAAGTGAGAAGATGGTCAACAAGTCCGTCAAGTTCGAGCAAGCTCCAGCTCCAACTCCAGTTGCAGCTCCAGCGCCAGCTCCAGCGCAGGCCAAGAAGGCTGAAGTTTCAAAGGGTCTAGTCTCGGGACGCACGGCCATTTTCGAGAATCCTGGCCGCCCAGCCACTGCAAGCGCTCGAAATCAGAAGGATCCAGC
>JANSTV010064419.1:0-11514 GCA_027564135.1 Lestremia cinerea
TCATAAATACATGCATTAAAATGATACACCCGACGTTTCCCATGAATTTTGCCCAAAACTGAACTGAGCCAAAAGTTGATGATAAAATCTTAGCAAAGTTTACAATCTAAATGAAATGAATCGTGTTTGGATATTGAAGTGGTGAGGATTATCGTTCGTTTTCGGGCCCACGGAGTTGTGTGTCCAGCATAAACTCGGGCTCACGTCATTTGGAAAAGGATGCAAATTCGCCTACCGATGAACGTATTCTATTTCCCGCATTCTTTATCCGGGGAAAAAACGATCAATTGAAGGGTCAATTGGCGCCTCCTTTCCGCTTGAGCTAACAGTAGGATGAATAAGCTTGGGTGGCAAATCGTCGCTATTTGATATGCAAGCGTATCACGTGGGCGATGTAAGCATGAATATTACACCGATCATTGTTTGAAAAACATATTGAGTGGGCATCGAATAGTTGATTGTCTCAACATCATTTGGATATTTCATCGAGCAAACAATAACGGTGAAATTCATTTTCCAAAGCAATTCAATTATAATAATCATTGCTGGATGAATATGAGCTCGGTATTGGATTGAAGCCGATGGAGATCGAAAAAGGGCTTTTCCGATTCTAATGACAGTGCACGGACGCTTCGATTGACACTCGGATGGGCTCCACAACAACACGCCACTCATTTAATCCGAATAATTCTATTCTTCTTTTGGCTTTCACTTTGACTCTGTTTATCGTGCTTCACAAACAGTACGAGGCGAAACGAGGTGGTGCTCTCGCGGCGAGCACATGCTCATCGTATTGTATGTGGGCCTCGATTCGTGGCTTATTCGTGTGTGTATTTTGTCGACTTGCCGATAATCCCTCCAAACACATTTTAACCTATAATAACATTACGTTTCCGTTTGTTTATTTGGGTAATGTAATCCCATAAAATGTCGCTAGTATGCATAATACTTCCAATTAACCGACGAGGGCAGACAAGGACCGACAACGATTGTCGGTGAAGAGAGAAAATCATAGAAAATGATGGCAATTGTAATGAAGATGACGAAGGGTTAAACGTTTTTTTTTAATTCTTGTTCGAAATTCATTCTCATCAAGCAAACACACTCACACAACGTAACGCACGAACACCAGTCAGCCTCACCAAACCACTAGCCTAGACAATAATTTCACCGAATGGGGTATTATTTTCATTTAAATACGATTTTAAATGTGATCTATTCGAAAACTCAAACGTTTGCCCTTTCGACAAAAGTTTCAAGGGTCGGGAGAATGCGACCGAGGAAGGGGTTGGGGAGGTCATCATGCGGAATCTGATTCGAGGAAAATTCATAATTTGTCGGATGTCATTTGATTCAGTTGAGTCTATTTTTCATCGTATCTCCGATTCGTCGTTTTCGTTAAAACTTTCATTTCGGAAGACAACGGCTTCATGATGATGACAACGAGGATTGCGATGTGGATGACAACCATTTTCAAGTGATGGCATGACGTTAAATAGTCTAAGCCATTAATTAAATTAGTGTTGTTTTTAACTTTTCATATGAACTGGGTAGCATCTTCGTGCATATGTGCGGGGGAGTGTGGAGCGGTGCTGTTCGGCTATGAAATGGAGCTAATGATGAAAATACGTTTAGTCTCAGCGACCATTCAACCGTTCTCATCCCGTCCACAAGCCATACACAATTATCAAAATCACACGCGGTCGCTGCTGACCTATGTTGTGCAAAATTCTGAACTACGGGAATTCATCTGCGCATTTAGACATGAAAGGAATTTAAAATGAAAATGATTATTTGCTATAATTTTGATGTTGTGCGGCTGGCTTAACATATGCACATGATTTGGTTAATGCGAAATAATAACACGTACGAGAACGCAAAATATAATTATGGCCATGATTCTGTTTTATCGCCATACGAAATTGTTAAAATAAATGATTTACTCGAGAATCGGTGAGGACTGTGCAGTGGGTGGTGGTGCTGCTACTGCTGCCGTTCCTGTGACGATGTCGTCTGGCTGTGATACATGGCTTCATTCCGGTCATTGATGATTCAGAGATTTATCTATCTCTCTGTTCCCCCTCTTATTCACATGATTCGAATAGAATCCCGTGAAATTGATGTAATTCTTCGATCATATATATCTCTGGATGGGAAACGTCAACCAGTTTGCACTAGGCCAATAGTTTGCTCGTGGTTATGTCTATTTCGAAAAAACTCCTCTCCACAGCATTGTTTCGTCGCGAAATATTTGAAATATTTGCTTTCATATATGTATATTGAAAGTAGACTATCGATACGGATAATTCACTTCATCTCCACTAGATGGCACGAATGCTCAACATTTTCATTTGTAGACCCTACAAAATTGGGTGAATATTGGAGATTCACCAATTTCACCATGCCAATTTTGGAGAAATAATTGTATCTTCGAAATTTTTTTTCGAAATCATGTTTGAACTATTGGCTTAGTGCAAACTGCTTGACGTTTCCCATTCAGAGTTATATATGATCGAAGATGTAATTGTAGAATTTTATCGACTTATTTTCGAAAATATGGCAAGTATCGATTTTTCATAATTTTTTTAATCCATTTTCAGCCCCACTTTCTCCCGATCTCTCCTTCAAATAATTCACTTTGATGATTCCCGATTCGAGGTGATTCACAGTGTATTCTTGCACGAGCATGCTTTTGTCGTGATGAATTTTAATTATTTCGTCTCTCAATGAATGTCATTCAACATTCGAGTTGTTTCCAATCGAAAAATGAAAACGTGAAAAGTTTTTCGGTAAAGTTTTCCAACTGTGCAAATCGGCAACACGTTGAAAATCGAATGTTGTTTATCGAATTTTGCGAAAAGCAACTTCCGAAACAGTTTTCTCAATCGATAGTTTTCCCGTCAAAACATGTGATATGAAAGAAAGTCGCATTTGAAAATGGCTCTCAGTTAAATCGAAAGAACTTTTGTTTCACTTTTTTTACTTGTCTTCGTTTATTTGCTGTTGCCTTCTCTATCCCTCAGTGTCATGACAGAACTTTATTGTTTACGCAAAAATAGATTGCAATATGGAAATTTCCACTATTTTTCATCGGGGGAAATACGCAAAATGTTTTGTCTGTCGGTATGTGTGGGGCTTTGTGTATTGACGGGGTCTGTAAATGGCATGCCATTTATTTACTTTCATCCAAATACATCATATTTACCTCGACATAAAATCATTGCAGTTGAAAGCACCCGAATGGCAAAATCAAATATAAATGGCGTTTTGAGTATCATCTTTATTGAATGAAAAAGCATTTTCGTGTCAAAACACTTGACTAAACCAAAAAATGATATGAAATAAAAGGATTTTTCTCTTTTTTTTGCTCTTCTCGATATTATTATTTATTGTGGTCGCTTATGAAATTCGAATGGGTGTGTGTGTGTGAGTGTGCAGAGTGGTGCATTAGAAGAACCACACATCCAATCGAATGTCTCTCCTTGCGAGTGAAGAAGGAAAAAAATGCGAAAAGATATATGTATTTATGATTGATGAAAATTTACGATTTGAATTGATATCGAAATATCATTAGACTTAATGTATCCATTGTGTGTGTGTGTTTGTGGCTGAATAACATACAAAGTACGAATGGTACGAGTGACACGCGAGATTTTCAAACGGCAATGGGGCTAATGATACGGTGATAAGCAAAGAAGTCATGTGACCTTCAATCTCGAACACATTAATCTTTTAACGAGCCATGACCGAGAGTGGGTCGAACACAGTTGAATCGAATTTATTCGGAAAGGGATTTGGATTGTGAGACTTTCTTATTCGGTAACAGGGATGAGAGTCATATTTGTCGCACGCTTAGAAAGCCGTCCTACGATCCAAACAGTCTAAATTCTTCGGGGAAAACTCGATACTTGCCTCACCCTGCTAGAAGCATCCTCAAAACTAAAATCGATAACAACTACACCAAATCACCTCTGCTCACTCAGTCGGTTACAGTTGACTAAACTCAACACAATTCCAAATGAAAACATTTCGGGATGAATGGAAAACACAAACGAAAGACCAGAGGAAAAAACCAGTCAAATTTTTTCTCTAAATGTTTAACTTTCCATATTATTTGGATGTGACTTTGTGCAACCGCGTACATACATGTTGTGTCTGTGTGGCCATAATTGAATTATCTTTTTCTGCCCTGTTGAATAAATTTTAATCCCGAAAGCATTATGCGTTCCAAAACGGCGAAAATAAACAACAACTAGTCGAACAAATAGCATTTCCCAGTGAGATGGCATATTCACCTAAATGTTCGCTATTGCGAACGAGTGGAAAAGAGATAAAATGAACATTTTTCCGTTTCAAAAAATTTGTTCGGAAAACAAAGCGGAATACTTGAATATGAGAGATGGAATATAACTGTCGCTATATAATACTCCAGTTAACATTATTAACGTTGATTATGGTTGATCCCCAAGACAATTGCCACAAATTCAATCTCAGATTCAAACCGCAAAACAATATTTTCATGTGACGGTGTGTGCATACACGAAATAATAATAATAATTTGTTCAGCATAAAGTCAATGTTGGTCGTCTTTGCCATCTTTGTTGGGATTGTGTTTCGTGCATATCTTCATATACTATTCGAAAATCGAAAAGAAAGACATAAGAAGCAACGCGACCACCCGACCGAGGAAAAATTGCATGAATTATTCGCTGAGTGGATACGCTTTGTGTATGCACCACAGACGGTTTGTTATTGAAGCCATCCACATCGACATCGTCATCCTGTTGCCATTCTAAAACGCCACGGTTCACCATACACCATTTGCGGTAACATTCAATATAGAAAGCTATTTATTTAATTTTTCTTTTGATCGTTATTTCATGAAATCTTTCCATCGTCGACCTGAAACGTCAACCGCGCCACGAACCAATGCAAATGAAAATTGTATTGCGAATGGGAAAAGCTGTTTTTTCGCTGTTGTGAAAATGCATGGAGTTCATGGGGGGAACGAAATCACATCTCAGCAACGAATATATCCTCTCGTAAGTCTAGCAATGTTTGATACAAATCATCTCAATCGTCAACCATTTTGATGAGAGCATCAATCTGGTGAGGGAGAATAAAGAGGGGAAGTTCATCAAAGATGTCGCTCAAATGCTCTCTCACTCGTTGTTTCTCTCAAAATAATGGTATCTGCTCTTCACCAACACTTGAATGTGGCAAGTGGGGAATCGAATGCCCCTGGTTGGATGATATCAATTTCCGTAAACGCTCGTCGGTTTTCCATTAGTTGATCGTGGAATATTTGAATATTAGCTCAATCACACATTCCCATCAATGCTGCTTGCTTCTCCATTGTCTCGCCCATATCTTTCTCTCTCCATGAATAGGATTCATTTTGCGTTGGCCAGGCAGAAAACATCAAAGAAAATATTTTCGAAAAATTCTTTTCAAACTTTTTTGGCTCCTAAGGTAAATGCTTGCCTTTTGCGTTAAAAGTTCAATTGAGCTTATGCCATGGCAATAGAGATTCGATTCCATGGCTTCGTTTCATTTGTCTTTGAGTGTATGTGCGAATGGGAGTGGGAGCGGTGAAGAGAAAAGTGATGGAAATTAACTTTGAAGCGCAAACAAGTTTTCGATTCGAGTCCAAGCTCTCTAATGGGAAATCATTCGAAATTCAACCACCTACCGTCAATAATAACTATTATTCTGTCGGAGACTGACAAAAATCCTCTTATGCGAAATATTACGAGGGCATTAGGTGCGGATCGAATGGGGTGGGCGATGACCTGGCGAAATGGATGGAATGAGTGAATGACTGACTGTTAGGTTAGCACATTGATGGCTGTGTTTCTAGATTGGTAGTGGTGATGGCAGCCATAGGTGGTTGGTATCGCGTTTTCATATACAATAGCAGCAAGCAACCATTATTTGAAAATTTGTTATTTCTCTCGCCGCAAAATCACCGAATTTGTAAACTTCGTTTAACGGGAATTCGCTTTTGAAAAGAGGGGCCCATTCAATGTTCAATGTTTATCACAAGCACCAGTCATTTGGTAGCACAGTGGCAGTGGCAATGATGGCAAAATTCTATCTGCATTCGAGAATATAGCCGTCATTGTTGTTAATCATCATCCATATAAGATATCATTGACGACGGAGACTGGAGGAAGACTATGGTGAAGACCACGGAGACGACGACAAATAATCACATTGAAAAAATGTTGATGCAAACTCCGCACAAACTCAGTTCATAAATGGCTCTAGTAATTTCATTAAATTTATATCGAAAATTTCCTGGAAAAAGGGTTACGCGAAATCCTCAAAATGGGATACCTTCAAACAACTAAACTTCAATCAGCTAACGCTTAATCCATATCATTCAATCACGAAAATAAATTTATCAAACAACTTCTTGCTCATCCGTATAACAATATTTTGCATGTACATGTACATCATAAGAAAAATATATTGATCTTTTCATTTTCCTTATCAGAAAATCCAAAATTGTGCCAACCTAAAATTGCAGAATGACTGATGGAAACTGGGCAAATGATTGAACTTCGACACCCGGTCAATAATTTACTGAGCATAAATAATCTTTAAAATAAAGAAAATACATACATTCATTTTCCTTAGCTTTTTTCTCAAATCATTTCTCGATCGTTTGATTGAGTTATTGGTTTAAAATATCGACATTGGATGATTCAATTGAGTCGAGACTATGAAATCGTCCACAGACGATGGTAGATGCATTTGATTGAAATTTTGATTGCGGTCTGGATGTCTGGAGATCGGCTTAGCATCTAGAATGCATCGAGTGACACGAGTGGTTTTCGAAATTTATTTCCATTTGAATGTGGATATGTATGCCGGATATATTTCGCCAAACTCCTCACCGCAGGTTCAAAGAGACTGACCTACTGAGTAGAACTCCGCAACATTTTCCGGAAAATATTCGCAAAAGCTTGCATTAACAATCATCGAGTATGACAAACAATTTGAACTTTAATGCTGGCAAGTCGTAAATCTTGTTGGCCCCCAAAGAATGAATGTGCCCAATCCAAATGGATACCAAATGCACAATTATCGTACAACTATGTGACCGGCAGTCGAAATGGAAATGAAAATGGAAAACTACAGGTGTGTTTGAGAAATTTTTCCATCGTTCGGTTGGCTTGTTTGTTGTTTGTCTACCGACAAATATCCAAGCAAGCATCCTGTTGATTCATAAATTTATCCAGCTAGGAAATGGTATTGAATCAACAACAACAACAACAACAAATGGCATGAGTCGAATATCCATGCAAACATAAGATGGAACCATTGAATAAGATGCGACTCGTTTTCAAAATTCATTTTCACATTCATTTGATCGGAGCACGCAAAACCCGAAAAGGACTTTCACTCGTAGCCAGCGCTCCTAACAAACGCAAACATCCTCAGACACACATACACTCCCGATCATATATATACACACACAGTCGCCATTTGGATTGCAGAGGAAAATCTATGATATTTACTTGGGTGTCGCTCTGCCACACTGTATTACTCGTATGTATTTTTGATGTTATCATCGTTAGTGTTAGTACATTTTATCCATTCAGATTTATTTAGACTATTCATTTGAGTTTTCGTACAAAAGCAAATATCAGTTAATTATCAAGATTTAAGATAACGGAAAATATTATTTTCAAGTTGGTGAAATGCTTTTCATTTATCCGGTTAGTTTGGATGGTGTTGTGCTTCGGAGCAGTCTATAGCTGAAGCATCAGTCACTACTAGTCTCATGCCCATTAGTGTTGCATGAAACCAAACAACGTTGAAGGCGATGGAAAAAAACGCAAAAACCGAACCAACAACAACAACAAATTCTCGAATGAATGAATGAGCAAATGAAAGAAACTAAACGAAGAAAAAAAGGAAGATTTTCATTTCAAAGTGTTTTCTGTTTATTTTCGCTAATTTTATATAAATCCTCATTGCCTTAAACAAACGGCGTCGCATGTGTAACCCTATAGCGATACATAAACAAACGATGGAATAGCCTGGCAAAAGCAACGAGCAGTAGGTTACTCAGCGTTGCTCCATAGCTCCATGAATCGGTTTTGCCTCTCTCGCTCTCAACATAACCAAATTCACTCATTCGCTCACGGGGCTGACTGACTGACTGGTTCGAAATGGTATTTCTCCAGCAGAGCACGCAGAGAGCTTCGTTTCTGTATGTTGTTGATGCTATGCGAACCACCATTCGGCAGAAAGTATGAATATACGAGATTATGGATAAATAGATAAGAATATAACTGTGAATGTTCCCATCCAACAGCACGCCATCGCACCATCATCAGAAACCAGAGAACACAATAGTGGCATCCAAAGCTAGCAGACAAAACATCACATTGATGGCGAAGAGCAGAGCATTTAGTTTCACACACGAAAAGAGAAAACACCATGAAAATAATAGTAATCACGAAAAAAAGGGAAGTCATTACATGGCGCATGAGCCACCCCGAAAAAACATTCAATTCATTTCAGGGACTTGTAATCTTCGGTCGGTTGCTGTATAGAATAATGTGTTAGTCGGAGGAAATTCCTAGTCTTTAGTAGGACGTCAACGGAACAAGACACGATTGCGTGCGCTGTTCTCCCCAAAACAATTGTGTGTTTCAACAAAAATTCCGTTCGTTTGTGTGTTGTGACGAGCTGGCTGGCTGTCTGACGAAGTGTTGTGGAACGAACATCATTCAATATTCAACATTCGATGATGGTTCGTGGCCATCTAACGAGATGCACCGCTAAAGGCAAAGGCAAAACGCAACAGAAATCCACAGAAAAACCCAAATAAATCGAATTCAAGTCGTTCATGAGTAGGCTGATATTGTGTTTGATTGAATATCTCGAATGGATTCCGGCACTTTTTTTCCGTTTGGTCGTTTCGCCTGTTTGTTTCGATGCGATGGTGATATTTCGGTGAATGAAAACAGTCGGCATTGTGACAATTCCCATATAAACAGTGTATCCGGAAGATAACTGGATTTACGATAATTGTGTGAAATCGGAAGATACCCAAAACATTTGTGACCCGAAATTTAAATTTTTATTTGTCGTCTCTTTCTCGGGACAGCAATTTGTTTGATTCGAAGACGAAAAGTTTTTAAATAGTTTATTTTTGGCCATCGCTCTTGTTGTCATCAACAACATTGCCGTCATTTTGCTCGGTTCAATACAGTTCTGGTGACTTTCGTGCCGTTTGTCGAACACAATAAAACACAAAAAAATCAGAAGAAGAAAAATAGCGAAAATCAAAGGAGGAAGAAGACGCAAAGTAGGGAGCGACGAAAGGAAAATCCGTGGTTTCGTTCGTTAAGTTATGGTTGAAATTGAAGTTGAGATTTGCGTTCGGTACGTTGCTCCTTGTGGGCACCGCACAACCTGAGCTGAAGCGCAAATAGCAAAACAAAAATACACGGCGATCTGTGGAGCCGAAAAAGCCGAAAGAAAATGAGAAGAAAAAACTTGTGCTTGTGTTGGAATGAATCCAAAAACGGATTACAATACCGTCGTGGAAACTGGTACTTTTACAATGTTTGAATAAATAGATTGGCAAAATAATCACGGGAAACATAGTGCACACCGACCAAACGTATGAAAATCATATTTTCAACTCGACTCCACCATATCATTGAGAGCGCTCCAATTTTCTGTCGTTCGATTTCGCATTCACAGTGAAATTGCATTTTGACATTATTTTTGTTGGGTCGATTCATCGTTCCTGTCGTCGTCGTCCTCGTCGTCGTTGTGGCCTCCCGGAATGAACATAACAATACGGTAAATATGGTTTTCTGTCATTTCATAACATGTTTCTTGTTTTTTCTTCTTCTTTTTTTCGTTGTTGTTATTCTTCGTTCATTTCGTTCCATTTATTTTGCCGCTGTTTGCTGTTTGCACTTGACCGTCTGTGTGAAGGCATTCAAACGACGCAAAATGTATTTTCGTGAAATTATTGTTTTTTTCTTTATTGCTGATCGAATCGGTAGCAAAACCGTTGAATGTCCTCATAAAATACCAACTGACAACAACAAAATCAACAACAACAGCATCATCATCACCAGCGAATAGAACCAAAGAAAATATCATTTTGTGATAACATCTTTCATAACGACGAATTCAAGAATGAGCATATACAATTCAATGTGCTCCATTATGAGTTATGCTCGGCAGTCGGTATCGACGCCGTTGTCCGGGTGATTGTCATTTGGAATGTTGTCTTGTTTCATTAGGCGAATTGATAAAAAAGCGAAAAGAAAATGTTCATTCGAAGCAAAACGCGTTCACCGAACCAGCGACAGCAAGCAACTCACATCGAGCTGGCAAAGTTGTTGGTTATTCGAGTGTATTCCACTTTGGTGGCCCCTTGCTGGATCACTGTCAACGCATCCCATCGCAGGGAAAATCACACGTCTCACATTCCAGCGCTCACACGGTCCGGCAGTCATAATAATATCATGTAAATGTATATTTTTCGTTTGCCGGTTGCGTTTTGGATGGGTCGATGGGTATCGCCTGTTATCATTATCAACGAACAGAGCGTTAAGATGAAAGGTTCAGGCAGCCGTGTTATGTGTTACTTCCAGCTTCATATTTGATGGGTTCGAGTAGCTCATCGCGTCGTTGTGTTGATGTCTGTACTCCTCGTCATCGTCGTCATCATCGTCGTCGCCATCGTCGCCTCCACCGTCGTCAACATATCGGGTCTTTGTCGGAAAGACAATTTATCACTTTTATGGATGTTGGGAAACATTTATTGGACTGATGAAGTTAAAGTGAACTTGAAGTTTTGCGAGATAGACCACGTATGTACACATTCATCATCACGTTTCATGGAACGTACAAAACCGAATGTTACCCATTCGGTTTGTCGTACGTACAAATGGTTTATGGTTTGAACAACATATTTTTTGACGCTTTTTGGCCATGGTTTAGTCTCAATCAGTTGTGAATTTTCAAAATGGAAAATTTCCCTCTCATCTCTATTCTTTCGCTTGTATTTTGTTATGCTGTTGCTATTGTTATAGAGTAGGACGCGAGATAGTCACCGTGAAAAACGGTCCAGAATAATTCTCGAAAAAAATTCGCTGAAAATGAAACGGCCATCCCCGACTCCTTTTCCCAACCACTGAAAATCAAAATGTATCTCGCGAAACTGGTTACTGAATCGTTCCTCCATGAAACGGTTCCTATTCGACACGTTGCTCGTACAAATCACAAACTGTTTGTTCTCCTCGAACGCGCAAAAGAGAGAAAAAATATTATTCAATTAGATTTAAAAACAAATAAAAACGATTCCAAAACGTGCAACGAAAGCGTTCGGCCAACGAAACGAACACAAAATAAATCACCATTCACTGCACAGACGGATAAGAGCTCTTCAAACAACAAGACAATTAACGAACAAAGTGACAGGTTAAATTATTAAGATGGACGCAAATCGACCCATTCGAAACGATTGCC
>JANSTV010064430.1:0-11514 GCA_027564135.1 Lestremia cinerea
TATGAAGCAAAGAGCGATGCCACTATGCATCAAACTGCATAGAGAAAATCTACAAAAAGAAAATATCTTAAAAAAAAAATGAAACAAAACACTATAAATATTTAATTAATACGAATATATAAAACGATAAGTGAATTCAAAGGAAATTGCGTTAAATGTAAGGAACAATGAAGAAATTAATATATTCGGTTTGAGAATTATTGAGAAACTCAGAATATAAATCAGCGTCCTGCAATGGGTTCAAACGCGAACGGCAATTTCGGCTTGAAAATGACGATGATGATGATGATGATGACACAAAGAAAAGGGAAAAACAAAATTAACGAAAGCTCTGTGACGACTCTCGTGAAACATAGTCTCGTTTAAATGATTTATTTGTAGTAACTGTAAATCAAGAATAGTTTTGAAATAGCTAATTAGAAGACTATCATTAATCATTATTTTAATAATTGGAGAGATGGATGCAATTGTAAAAAATAAAACAATATGAGGAACTAAACAAAACAAAGAGAAAAAAAGTAATTATAAATGAGAAAAGAAAAACAATGAGGAAACCGGCATAAAAACAACGGAATTTGTGAGAAAAACTGGCAAATCTGAAAGTGAAAATACAAAACACACATAAACACACCACACCACAATTTATTTATGAAATAATTATAAAAATTAGGATTCAATTTAGGTAGAATGAAATGTTGAAAAATGTAAAAAGGCAACAACTACAAAATAAGTGAATAACGTAATGAAATTAACATTTATGTTTTCGATAAAAAAAAGGAAAAAAATACACACACACATACATACATACATACACACGAGACAAATCGTAAAAAACACACACACAAAATCTGTACAGCAATTATATTGAAAAAAGAAGAAAAAATTGAATCAATTTTTAACGATTCGATTTCCAGCGGTTTTTCTCCACACATTTCGAAAACCTCAAATAATAGCTTCTTAATTTTGTCTAAGTTTTCATGTCACTTGTGAAAGTAAATAACATATTTATTTATTTAATTTCTTGCATCAAAACAAAACAAAACAAAAAAAAAAAAATAAAACAAAAAAAAAATAGGAGAAAATGAAGAAAAACACGGAAAAATGTCTCATGTATTAGTTGATGTGCTCGAAGTTCGGTGATTGAAATAGATGAAAATAACAAAACGGAAATTAATCGAACAGTCAAAATTGATAAAATGAAAAAAAAAACGAGAAAAACAAGAATATGAAATTGGTTAAACTCATCCACACGACATGTGCTAAGCGCTAAATTAAAGCAAAGTATTCGTTCGTCTCCGGTTTAGTGTTAGTTGATTTGGAGCTACAGAAAGCGCATGTTTTGTAAAAAAAATTGTTGTCTTTATTGTTAATTGCAACGTCCGAAAACCAACCGAATTTGCATTCAGACTGACTCACCAACTTATGAAACAACAAACTGATACAATCTTTTTTCTTTCGTCTACGCTAACTTCCCTCCAACGACCTGAGAAACACTAATCGCAAAACAGTCGGAGGGACTTGCAAACATTTTTATGGAAAACAAACGAAACGAAACGAAACAACAACAACAACAAAAAAATGGAAAAACAAATAAAAAAAAAATTCTTTTTCGTGCAAAAACAAATGAAATATTTCTGTTTATATTTTTTTTTTTTTTATATTTTTGTATTCATTTATTTGTATTTGTTATTATTATTGTTTAACAAAATGAATAAAATCAAATCCGTAATATGATATTATAAATAAAAAAAAAACTTTAAAATTATTTTCAAAAAAAAAAAAAAAAAAACAATCAGCGCTTTTTTAGTTTCATTTTGGTTTGAGTTTTTTTTTCTCCTTTTTTCATGCAGCTGATTTTGAATTGAATTATGTTTGGAAATCATTTTGTGAACAAACGGTTTCCAGCCTCGGGCCCAACAAAACAGACGACACGGTTTTCCTCGACGAAATCATCAAGAATCGAATTCGGAAGAATTTTAGAGCACATTTCAGTCATCGCATTCGTTCCGATCTCAGTTTCAGTTTGTTTCCGATTCGGTGTGCGTTCAGAGAATATTCTCCGATTTCCTCTCCTTACTTTCAGCGCATTCGTCTGCAATATTCGATCTTATGAGAAACCCTTTTAATAAGACCACATCTTGATAGTCAAAATGACCAGTTTTTTTGTTTAAATAAAGTTTCAACGTAGGAATTCTATTCGGACAACCGAGCGAATCCGTTGAGGCTGCTCTGTTCGGGGTCCTCCGAATGAAACAGCAAGACTCCAGTTTGCTTGGCAGCACTGTCGGGCGATGCTGAATGTTGTTATGCAAAGAAACTAAAACGTAATAACATAATAACATAATCTGTACAAAACATAGACAGTACCGTTGTTCAGACAGAAAATATATATAATTCGTCGAATGGATGAAAAGAATTTTTATCAAAATGTTTATAGAAATGACAGAAAATTTAAATTCGTTGTTAATTTAAATGGATCCCCCCCAACAATTTTCAATTTGAACTCTTATTTTTTGTTCCTCTTTCTTTCGCAATAACACATCCATAGTTTCCTTGAGAGCAATTCCTTTCAAGTTTTGAGAATATTTCAGTTCGACAGGATTGTATCAACAAACAATTTACAAGAGAATAAATTAATGAATCGATTCGAAAACGAAGAAAAAAAATTTCAAAAAAAAACAAAGAAACAAAGAAAGTTGTGAATGAAAACGAGCGAAAAAACACTCCGTTTGTACAAAGATATCGTGAAATATTGTAAATTAAAGCGTTAATCCTGCAACAAGTTCTCACTGGTTTGAGGACCGCAGTCGCTGGAGGGTTTCGAAACGATTCATCGAAATTCAGGTAGATTGGGATCGCGCATCGAACCTTCCGAGCAACTGCAGCAAACCTCTGACATTTCTTTTGCTTTAAATTGGTTTATGGATGGATGTAGCAATCAAATTCAAAACTAAAAAAAACGTTCAGATGAAATGAAATTGTGCGAATTGGTGCGATAATCGAGTTTCTGATCAGAATTTTGTTTTTCATGGATTTGGTCCAATTTCATTTCATCCCTCAGATTGAAAATAAAATCTCACCGAACCAATGAAAACTCATCATTTGATGTTCGAAAACTCACACAGACTCGCTAGCCATTCAAACAGATTACGGTTCTCGAATTGACCGGGCGATTGTTGGATGCAACAAGAATCCGGGGGTTTCCACGAATTTTCGTAGTAGCTCCGGTACGATTTGGTCACTCTTCTACCTGTCCGAATATAATCCCGGGCAAATGAACGATTTTTAACAAAATTCATTTTTTTAATGCGATTTTTTAAGATACAAACGAAGCACAACAGTGGTGACCGCTCATCAAGCACCCAGCAATCCTCGAAACCAATTCAATTTATCGGAAAACGCTCACTCCCTATCATACACACAGACACACGCACACTCACTCATACACACACATATACACAATATGCACGGAATGCCTTCGGCTTCATAATTCACAAACAATTTTCTTTCGCAATTTTCTTTTTCTTTTTGAAATAAAGAACTATATTATTAGCATTTAAATGGAATGAAGAAAAAAAAACAACATTAAAATTAAATTCAACAACAAAAGCTATTTTAAAAAAATAAAAAAAAAACAATTAATGAAATTTAATATTCAACATGAGTACAGAGTACAGTAAATTTAATTAATTAATACTGGAAATTATTTGATGCAAATTGTACTGCGACGACTGGTTGAAACAGGCAATTTGCAGAGTGAAAATAAGTCCAAAATGAAAGGAAACAAACAAACATAATTTTAATAAAAAGCAAAAGAAGAATTTTTTCGTCATAAAATTTGTGTAATTGTGTAAATAGGAAATTGTGGATTGAATGAAATCCCGGGATGAATTGAAGATGCAACAAAATGAAAAAACAAAAAAAAAAAAAAAACAACAAAAATAAAACAATTCGTAAAATAAATATTATTAATAAAGAATCATTCGCGTGAATGTTTTAAACGAGAAAATTCATAAAATAGTTAAAACAAGAACCCACATTGGAATTGTAATACAAACAGTTAGAGTACACAGATTCAGTGGCACATTGTAGGGAATACCGCAGCAGCCACAACAATATTATTTATTACAATTTTTATTTGAATATATATTTAATAATTATAAAATGGATAAATAAATAAATAATGATTATTATAAAAAAAAATTGTAGAAAGCTTTTCCTTCAACCGATCCCGATCGCCATCTGTTGGAGTGTCTGAAAATGATTCGTGCTGAGAGCGAGAGAGGAAATAACAATGAGACCACATTTAGAGCGGCATATGCGCTTGAGTGTCGACCGTAATCGTTTTTCGGAATGAATGAATGAACTGGATCGAGCTCAACAGCGAGTGTGGTATGCGACTTGGATGTAAAGCAAAAAGGCGATTTCTTCAATCTTATTTGCGGAGTAAAGCGCACGAGCGGTAAATTGAACTATTGAAAGGTTCTGCTTCGGGAGGGTTGCTTAGGATTTAGATGTTGGCGCTGGATGAGGGCACTGTCACCGGAGCAGGTGATATATTGAGTCAATACAACACCCGCGCTCCTGCTCACAGTAGGTGTCAAGCCGGTATTGAGAACATGTTTCTGGCCTATGTTGTTGGAAGTGATGAAGGCGGCAGTTGAAGATACGCTCGTGGTCATTCATTCACTACAAGCCGAAAATGGGGAGAGCATTGAGACTGCGCCGACTCGACGAATCTGGGAGCGATGACATCCTTCATTACCGCGGCTATCACCCCTACCGCATGGATACCGCGTTCGCATTATCTAATTCATACCCAATGATTTACCACTTGGTTTATCACCGTATTCTTTGTTTGGTTTCAGATGACGCAAATAAATACGCGTGAATGTGAACAAATATAAAGAACTTGAGATATTTTTTTGAGATTTTTTTTTCTTCGTCGACCCAAATGAATTTAGCAGCTCGTGGAAAAATCCAAACAGAACTTTTGCGCGTTGGCTTCGAATCATTCAAATTTATTTTCGCCAGATTTTTCAATTTGCGTCACACACTTGTTGATCATACAAAGCAAGCAATGAATAAAATTCCGAAAAGTAGACAAATAAAAAGTTCTACCTCGCAAATAGACTTGCTCAATATTTGTCTGGCTCCCGGCAGTTGTTTAAATATCTGAACGTGTGACGTCTATCCACTGCCTCCGGTTAAACCACCAAGTGCTCCTGTCACACCTCTAACAGGGCTGGACCCGCCTCCACCGGTAACACTACCAAGCGCTCCTGTCGCTGTATCGAGAGGGCTTGACCCGCCTCCACCGGTCACACCACCAAGTGCTCCTGTCACTGTATTAAGAGGGCTGGACCCGCCTCCACCGGTTAAACCACCAAGTGTTCCTGTCACTGTATCAAGAGGGCCGGACCCGCCTACACCGGTTAAACCACCAAGTGTTCCTGTCACTGTATTGAGAGGGCTGGACCCGCCTCCACCGACCACACCACCAACACCACCTGCAAAAAAATCAATGGCAGATTAGAAAGAAGTGCCATTTCGGACGAGCCGCTTTCCCTTCGGGTGAAAGTTTCACTCAAAGGGAATGCATTTTCTGGAGTGGCTATCCTAAAAACGGAGCAGTACCCTGGCTTCCACACTTGTCTATTGACGACAACACTTTTCCAAGTCGAGCCTTGACATCATTCGCAACGCCTCCAATGCACTCCGAACTGTTTAATTTTCCGGCATTGAGCAACGAGAGCAAAGTGCTCAAAATGCCGTTCAAAAGTCCCCCAACCATCTGCTATGATTTCGAAAAGAATTAGGAAACGACTGAACAGCTGAAAACTAATGGTCGCTTACAGTAAGAAGTCCACTGACTAGGCCGCCGATGGGACCTAGTCCATCCAAAAGACCTTTCAAAGGGCCATTCTGCAAAATACCGGTTACTGATTCGATACCATCTGAACAGCTGGTGAATGTGCTTCCCGCACAAGCCTTAAGCCCTGGGACGCCATTCGAATTGATAATGTTTGCAATTTGCGCCTTTGCAGCCGAGTGGCATTCTGGATTATTGGTGACGCCGCTGAGAATGCCTAGCGCCGTTTTAACTATGTCTGTCAGGCTGTCCACAATGTGAGTGATGAGCTTGATGAATTCGGCTTTGAATTTATCCACAAGGGAGAGGACGCCTTCTAGGATGCCACCGATGTCGAGCAAACCACCCCCTGCACTACCGCTTCCCCCACCACCCAGAAGACCGCCAGTCAGCCCACCCGTCAATCCTGAAACAATTCCAAGAGGGCCGCCACTTCCACCTCCGGTTAATCCACCAGTCAGTCCCGTCGCTACTCCAAGTGGGCCACCAGATCCTCCAGTCAATCCACCAAGCAGTCCACCACCACCCCCACCGCCGATTCCTACTACACCCAACAAATCTGCGAGCAAGCCCAAGGCGGTATTTAGGGTGCCCAACAGTGTAGTCAAGAAGGTCAGAAGTGATGTCAAGAATGATATACAGTGCGTTTCAAAATGATGAGAACGCTGAGACGTCACAATGACGTGCAACGAAGATTCATATGTGCCTACTGCGATGGCTGTCGCTGGATCGCCCATCGCAGTAGGCACCTTTGGCGCAACGTCGCCATGATGGTGTGACGTGTCAGCGTTCTCATCATTTTAAAACGCACTGTAAGATTGTTGACGGTGCTCAAAAGATCACCGGCATTAAGACCTTGAAGCAACCCAGTCAATGAGCCAAGGCCAGGAACTAAGCTTGTGATACCACCAAGAGCACTATCGCCGCCAGTCAAACCACCGAGAAGCCCACCTCCTGAACTACTCCCCGCACTATTACCACCGCCGCCAGTAAGCCCGCCAGTCAGCCCGCCAGTCAGCCCGCCAGTCAGCCCGCCTACAAGTCCACCAACATCTGGGATAACGGGCCACTGCCACTCGATGACGGACTGCTCCCACTGCTTCCACCGCCTCCATCGTTTCCTGAATTGACAATTGTTATCGTCACGCTTGCATTCGCATTATGGTGCTGCGGAGTAAGAAACCAAATCACTGAAGTTCACAGTAGCTCAACACTAGATCGACAGTCTACCTGAACACAAATCAGTGCCACGAAAACACCAAAAACTGCCATAGAAATTCTCATTGTTCGTTCTCACTTTAGTCGACCAGAATAATCGCACGAAAATTAATTGAATGTCAAGATTAGCTATCGGTTTTATTTTCCAACACTCGATCACCAAGCTGCCGAGATCAAATGTTCTTCTTAATTGAGTTAATCGAAGAAAAGAAAATAATACAAAAACTTCTAAATGGACCCGAAAGCGTCACCACAACTAAGTCAGTTGTTCAATCAAATCATAGTCGAACAAATGCGTGAGATTTCGCACGTCAGTCCCCTTGAACAGAACACATCACAAAATGAGCGAACAATTTGATCCAGCAGTCGACAAAAAAAGCCCAACTTTTGCGCCTTTTAGAGCATCAAATTTTCGCTCACAATCGCGGAGATCTCATTTTCCCGCGTAAATAATGCTTTGTTTTGTTTTGGCAGATGGACCGCTATTTGTACAATCCCCGGATATGAATTTTCGCATAATCTGAAACGTATGCGAGTTTGACGTATTTGAGAGGCCTGGTGGTCGACATTTGGACGACATTGCGATGAGACAAATATGTTATTGTTTTGGAAAATCTACGGTCATCGACGTCAGAGGTCTAACTATTTGTTCGCAACTGCCGGGTGATGAAAGCAAAGCCCTTGAAACGACGCGAGCACAGATTCAATTTGAACAATAATATCGAAGAGAAGTCAAATTTTTCGAATGTTGTTCTGTGACACGGCCACTGAGCCTTTCGAAACCTGGAGGACGAGATCCAGTTTGAATGCCTTCTTTAGCTCAAATTTCACACGAAAATCGCTGAATCCCTTGTTTATTGTTCATCTTGCGCCCACAAGCAGGAGCAGCCCAGCCACCTCGGTTGAATCTGCACATAAAGTTAGTACGTTTCGTTGAATCAATTTTACTCATTTCGGCCAAGTGATGCAGAAGGTGTGGTTAATTCATGCGCGGATGTCACAATCTCGATATGACGCAAGCCTTACTGCTGCTTAAAGATATCGACGCACGGCTCGTATTCAACGTTAACGTTATTTGCACGCGATTAGAATTGGCAATCGTCTCGCGCACGGTGCTATGACGAATGATGCGCAAATATTTTCATCGAGTCGCTTCACTTTTTTCTATTTGATTGATTGATTGATTGCTTGAGTTATAATCCGTGAAACATTTTTACACACACAATTCTATTCTTGTTTTCTGAAATGAGGAGTGAAGTTGCCTGTGCATGCCCGGAGTGGGATCGAACCGAGTATTTGAAGACCATGCACAATAGGTTGAAATGGAACGGGGACCGTCATTTGCATCTCCGCAAAACACTCAATCCGGTCACTTCGAATTGATCATCGACCTGCGTAAATGTCTGGCCGAGTTCGTGATCTGATAATCACACTCTTTCTGAAGTCACATGAATTCAACGTATTTGAATTGAAAACTCGCTAAAAACGATTTGACGAAAAATCAATCAAATTATTGAAAAGTCAAGAGCTGTAGATGTTGCCTTTCTGTGACGGCCAGATCGAGAAATACCGGGTCCGGGGAGAGAGGTTCGAATCTTCGCATCTGAAGCGGGAGGGCTCTCTGCAGGTGCAGGTGCAGGTGAGGGGGGAAATGAAAGAGCGGAATGCGAGACTGACTCCAGGGGAGGTGATTTATTGCTTTAAATGTTCCATTACAAATTCATTTGTCGAGTGTACTCAAACGCCGACCTTCAAAACACCGGCCAAGCCAGTGCCGGTATTGAGAACACCTGGGACAAGATTCACGAGGCCGCCGAGGTTGATGCCGCTGAGGTTGAGGCCGCCGAGATTGAGGCCGCCGAGGACGAGTCCGAGTACAGCTTGGAGAAGTGGTCCCAGGACTTTGGTAAGTCCGGCAACGATGCCTGTAACAGATTCCGACGCGGCTTGGAGTTTCTCGATGAGTTCCTCAGGAACAGATCCGACGAGGGTTTTCAAAAGATCGTTAGCAATCTTCGAGGTGTTTTCTGCAATGTTGCAAATCATGATGTGCCAAATCATTTGATGTGGTTGGTTCAATCGACATGGCAGCGAATCCCAGATTTCCTAATGTAACTCGTGAGCATTCGAATTCAAAAATCTACGCCAATGTCGTACGCTGTGATTGCGAGGGAATGGTCAGTAATTCTGACTCAGTCATATACCGCCAGGGGCTCGGTCACTGCAGTGCAACCAGAAACTTACCTCTTCTTCAAAATGCAATTTGGTCTGGAAAAAACGATTTCAGAATATTCCATCGACTCATGCAATGAACCATGTATGGCTCTCAATCACTCGAGCCACACATTATGAGAAAGTGCATGTAGGCAATTCATAATTTAAAAAACCCATCGAGTTGGTTCTCGTGCAAAGGCTTTTCGCTTCTCGCTACCAAAATCACGAGCGCGAGTGACGCACGGCTTGACATTCAAAAGCGAGCAAAGCAGTCAACTAGGTCGAAATATTCATTTGCGCAGCTGTTGGATTTCTTGTCGGCTATCGTTCGAAATTTTCCATTGACAAATCTGGAATATCAAATCAACACAAACGCAGATGCATGCAGTTTTTCATAATGTGTTGCTCGAAGGATTGAGTGCCAGTTGATGGCATGAGTCGATGAAACATTCTGAAATCAGTTTCTCCAGACCAAATCGCGTTTTGCAGGAGAAAAAGGTTTCTTGTTGCACCGCATTGGCCGAGCCTCTGACGATTTACAACTGAGTCAGGATAACTGGCCGTCCCCTCGCGCACGACAATGGCCAAGATTTTCGAAATCGACTGCTGACGAATCACATTCGGAAAACTGGAACTCGTTGTCATGTCGATTGAAACAATCACAAACATCGATTTGGAATCTTACAGATATTTTTAAAGATGAGTTCGCTGGGCAACGTTGAATGACGCACGACGTCTTTTCTCGGCACAGCAGTTGCGCAAAAATTTGTCTTGAATTCAACGCGTTAGATATTTTGCTCGCTTTTGGGAATCGAGGCGTGCGTCACTTAAAAGCACGATTTGGCAACGAGAAACCGCGAGACAGAATAAGAATGCCACTGAAGGTCTGCTAAGCTGCCATTGACGTAATGACGGATTGACGCAAATCGATTCCGAATCCGGTGACGAAGCGAGAAATATGTGCACAGTTGCGGCACTGCTCGCCCACTGAGAGGTGGACGGGTATGAGCAGTCAACATTAACCGATCTGACCGTCGCATGAGCTGATGGGCGTGGCGATCCCATTTTGCCGATACTAGATTTGGTGTTGCTTCCAACTCTTAAAAACGTTTCAGTTATTCTAACGGGGTCCTCAGTAAAGTAAACGTTATCACCGCATCAGTCTCAGGCACTGCTGGAACATCTTTGGCCAACGTGACCAGTGCTACCCAAAGACTCAAGAACATTGGAGATGACGTCGCGAAGATTGTCGCCAGTCTTCTGAACACCTCGACCGGATTGGTTTCGACAGAGGTCATCGACACCCTCAACGGAGTATTGAAAACCGTTGAAGTCATCGTTGCCGGACTGACCTTAGCCTTGAGCCAACTTCTCGAACCTGTTTTCAGACTCTTTGGAGGCCTCCTCGAAAGCCTCATCCTCGCGTTGGAGCAGATTTGACAAATGAATTTTTAATGGAACACTTGAAGCAATAAATCACTTCCCCCAGAGTTAGTCTCGCAATCCGCTCTTCCATTTCTCCCGTCCTACATTAGATGCGATGATTTGAAACTTCCTCTACGGACCTGATGATGGAAAAATGCGAGTGAGCACCATCCAAAAAGACGAGAGCACTTTATCCAAGCGGGCGCGAGCTGGCAAAGAGCGCCCTTTTTTCAAATCTATGATAAATTATCCTCTCTCCAATCTCTAATAACGATTAACCAATCAATCGATGGTACCTGACTTCCGCCGGTAACCTGGCGTTCCCTTTTGGGATTATGTGATATCGATTGAAATATACTCGATAAGTCTGATATCACCAAGACGCTTTGGCTATAGCTTAATTTCGATCCTCGTCTGAGGCAAATTCTAAGTTTCTTTCTGTTGAGGAAAAGTTGGCCACCGCTACGTTGATTCCAATTCGAGTCGACCGCCATGTTAATGATTTAAATTTCATTTGGCGTTCAATCGTGGGCTTAATGATGCGTCAGTGCGTTATCGTGTTTCGTTTGGAGTGGAGCTCATTTCGCCGTAGCCGAGAAAAGGTTTCCGCCCGCTGGTTGGCTATCTCGTGCTGACGTTAATTTCACGCTATAACCGTCGCCACTTGGTTCGTGGGTCTCGTCGTCTCGTTTGACTTGCAGGAGACAACTTGAATCACTCGCGCACAGCCACATATATTTGTTGTTCATTATTTGTTGCTTACGGGGGGGGGGGGGGGGGGCCCC
>JANSTV010064441.1:0-11514 GCA_027564135.1 Lestremia cinerea
GCCCACCAATGCATTGGCAACACTTGAAACATTTGATTGTGAACAATCAATTATTGAAATTATTCATAACGAATTTGAATAATGACAATTTACTTGAATGACAGTCAATGGTTGTCACTATCGATTGCGGTACCGTTGGAATGTACACACACTCTCAGACACACCACTCGATTGTGTCAGCAATGCATCCAGCTATGCAATATGCATTTGTCAAATCGTTCCAACGAAATATCTCGATCTCTGGTCATTCGCACAGCGCCAATAGTCTTGCACTTCACAATCCGACCCATTCATTTGGCCAACCACCCATCAAACACCAAGACAGATTTTCCCTTCTTTAATTCTTCTTTTGTTCTGTTTTGCTTTTCTCTATCTTTTTTGTTTTCTTTTCTTTTGTCGTTGTCGTCGTCGTCGTCTTCAGTATTTTCGATGCACGGAACGGCTGTTCAAAATCAAAACAAAACGAATCGAATGAAAAATCACGTGAATTACAAAAATTTCTCGAAGAAAAAAAAAATTAATCATTTTTATAATTGCTGCGGTGGATTGGTGTGTGTGTGTGTGTGAAGGTGTGTGTGTGTGTGTGTGTGTGTGTGTGTGTGTGTGTTTGTGTTGTTGTCGTTGGCGTTACGTTGCTATTCGGTTTTGGCTTCAAAATGTTTAACAATTCGTTTTTTTATCGAATGTTTTATACCTGCATTTGGTTTGCATGTTTATTGCTTGTAAATGGCATGAATTGGATTTCGGAGGCACTGGAGCCAAAATGAGATACAATCGAGAGAAGATGTCTGAAATTGATGACGAAAAAAACGATAGCCGAAAAATTTGGTGTGTTCTTGAATGTTTGTGCAAAACCTGCCAGCTTGCCAGCCAGACAGACAGCCAGCCAGCCAGCCAGTATTTGTTTGGTGCAACAGGTTGAGTGGAATTGAACACACTGATGTTACACACGAATAACAAAGCGACCAGATCGAAATCGCTAAGGCAACCGAAAGCCGAAATTGAATTTCACCGATGAGTTATGGAGCCGTCAAAACGAAAACAGAATGAAATTTTAAAGTGAAAAAAAACGCACACGAAAAAAATAGCAACGAAACACCGAAAACACACAAAAACCAGCCACGGAATGAATGAACGAGCAAACGAACGAACCGAAAAGCCAGCAAAGAAAAAAAACAACCAAATTGCCGAAAAGTCTCTTTGCGATTTTTGCACCGAAGATCGTGTTAGATTCGTTGGCGGAGCACGACTTTCAAATCGAATTCGAAATATCCTTGGCGATGCACCGCCAACCGTTTGCGTTCATTCACATCTAATCCCCGAATCGTTGATTTTCCATTCGATTCCGGCGAAATTCTCAGAAATTCTATCAACATTTTTACGTTTTTCGTCTGTTGTTGCCTTGTTGTTGTTGTTGGTGCGTTTTATGTATTTTCTGTATTTTTTGCTTTTTTTTTTTATTTTGTTATTTCTCTTCCAACAAATCCATCGTTTCGATGAACGAAACCAAACAAATCCGGCCCTACCACACGTTCACATTGAATGCACGAACTCAACTGAAACTGAAAACATGTTCGACAAAACGTAATTGTTGAATGTTGCTCGAAACCGAATGGAAATCCAGTTGAAAGAACGCGTATTGTACGGCCCCGAATGCGACACGATCATCAGTTTTTAACGTTGCGCTTGTGTGCATGTCTCGAGTATAAGCTGTTGTCTCGTCGGTGTCGCCCCGTTGCCGATACGATGATGCGTGTATGCTGTTGTGGTGGCCGTTGTTGCTGCTGCTGCTGCTTGCCTGCTTGCCTGCTTTGGTTTGCTGAATGGAACACACAATGGAAATGATTCAAGCAATTTTGGACTTTGGTGTGTACGATGAGTGACAGGGTTGATGCGGGTCTTTGGTTTTGCTGATGATTTGCTATTTTGGCCGTTGTGCGTTTAGCAGCCAAATCATTTTGGGCTTCTCGTTCATCTTTGAGCGCTGGTTTTGTTGCAGAGTCTCAAGGTTTTTGTTTGCTTTGACCATGGACTTGATGATTTCGGTCGATTCAGTTGTGCCAACCCTGGTTCGCCATCAAAATGTCAATCCGATTGAATTGGCTAAGCCGGATGATTCATGTGGCTCTCTCATTTGGAATTGTGACCATTGTTCAGATTGTCACATATGAATTGCTAGACATTTGGAGATTGGATCTTGGATTTCGCTTGCCGGCATTTTCGAAATATTCGCTCTGGTTGAATCATTTGAATAATTTTGCAGCTCATTTCATTGATCGTAGTGTTGGGGACGAGCTTGTCGTTAATTTTAGATGTTCCAGACATTATTTCGGAGGAGAGTTTCACCTTCGATGGTCAGGGGGAGGGTTTCCTATAGATTTTATTTAGAAACCTAAAGATTTCGAATGCGTCAGAGCTACTCAACATCACCGCGATCTCACCAGAAATATATCAAGAAAATGGCCCCTCTCAAATTCGAACTATCCTATTTGCTTAGAAACGTCAATCAAATCTGAGGAAGGGGACGATCCTTGATCTTGATCTTGAGGCTCTAAGAAAAGCGAATGAACCGATCGTTAGGGTGATTTCTCCCATCGAATCGAATGTTTATGAAATGAGAACCGCCGTACGGTAAACTCTGAAAGAGATGACAGACTTAGCTATCCAAAAAGACACCTTGGATCATTGGCTAACTCCCTTGGAATGACATTCCTCGAGCAAGAAGAAAGTAAAGAACTACTAATCGACAATTGACAGATATGGACACCTTGCGTGCCAATAATTTATGATTTATTACGAAACAAATAATTACATTTGCCGGCTTCCATTCGGGATTCTCCAGGTTGAGTCCCATCGGAACCAAAACATAGTGTATGCACTGTGGATTAATCATTGATAAATATTTCTCCATTTGTCTGAAGAGATGAAGATTCTGTGAATAATAATTAGGATTGCTCATCGGTGATAATGATGAGTTTCTTGTCGCCGTGAGAATCACTGCGACTGTTCTTGACTTTATCCATGACCTTGCCGAGAGTGTCTTTGGCGACATTGGTCGCCTTCCAGTAGGGTGGCTTTGACTTTGCAGCCGTCATTAGTATCGAGTAGGAAGTCCCGAATGTGTCCTCTTTGCTGTGGTGAATGCCGTACAGGAAGTAAACCAACAGGCCGATTGAAATCCACACAACGAACCGGATCCAAGTCAATGCGCTCAAATGAACCATCAATTCAATATTGCAAAAGATGCTCAGGGCTGGGACGAAGGGCACAAATGGAACTTGGAAATCCAAATTGCGGGTATTTTGATGATGAGCCGTCAAAACTAAAACGCCTAAAGGTTGAATTGTGATTTAATTGGCTTTGTTTGAGAGTGTCATCGAACTCAGACTTACAAGCAACCATCAAAAACAGAATGAAACCGTACGAGACATAGCTCATCCATTGGTTTTCCGGTGAGGTGTATCTCCAGGCCTCCTCAAATTCACCGCAAAAGATGAACGTTAGAAGGATGAAAAAGTAAACAGCGCCAGCTGGAGCAACGCCTGGTTGAAAACGTCCGACAAATGGCTTGAGCCATTTGAAATGGGTCTTCAAGCGACCGGCCAAGACGATCTCTTCCATATCATAGGGCATCCCTCCTAGCGAACTGGTTTTCGATTGGGTATCGTCATCGGCACTAGTCAGGTCATCGTCATCATCGTCCGGAGTGTCGGGCGCATAGGTCAAGGTCTCTTCGACAGATGGTGGACGATATCTGAGAATAATCACACTTGCACTAACAATCGTATACGCAAGCAATGTGCCAATCGACATGAATTCGACCAATTTCTCCAAATCGAAAATCAACGCTAGCAACGCTGATAGAAAACCGGCCAACATCAGATTCCAAATCGGTATTTGCGTTCGGGCGTTAACTTTTCCCAAAAAAGAAAACAACAGGCCATCCGAAGCCATTGCATAGAGGCATCGCGGCAGGGCGAATAGAGAGCCCAACAGTGTTGTGGTCATGCCACACAAGGCTCCAATCGAAACCGCATATTTTGCCCACGAAACACCTGTGAAATTAATGAATTATCGATTTGGCCATGGGCAACGTTGACGTCACATGGACGAAATAGAAAAACAAAACGTACCCAATTTCTCAAATGCCTCGGGTAGCGCAGCAGCAGGGTTGATTTCATTATAAGGAATCATCAGAGTCAGAGCCGCACTCACCAGCACATAGGCTATCGTTACGATGAACAGCGACAAAATGGTCGCCAATGGAATTGAAGTGCTCGGATTTCGTGCCTCTTCACTTGATGTTGCAATGCTGTCAAAGCCGACGAATGCATAAAAGCACGATGCCGCACCCGCAATAACTCCACCAATTTCATACGGCAAAAAGCCACCGCCATCAACTGAAGTCCAGTTATCGAGATCAGCATACCAAAATCCGGTGCAAATGACCAGCAGAATGACCGCAATATTGACCAAAGTCAGTACACCATTCAAAACGGCAGTGGTTTTAACGCCCGTCGCCAACAGCATTGTGTAGCAAATACAAACGCAAAATGCCAAAATATCCGGGTATTTGGCCAGCAGTTGCTCGTGCATTTCACCAGTGACGGCGATGGTGGTGTTTGAAATGAATCCGTTGAGCAGAGAATCCACATAGCCACTCCAGGCACGAGCCACTGACGCAGCTCCCAACATATGCTCCAAAATGATGTTCCATCCGATGAGAAAGGCCCAGAACTCACCGATCGAAACATACGTGTAGACATAGGCCGATCCAGCTTTAGGCACCCGTGTGCCAAATTCCGCATAACATAGAGCAGCCAGCCCTGAGACGATGCCCGCCAAAATGAAACTCAACACAATTCCTGGACCGGCCACATCCTTGGCCACAGCTCCGGTCAAAACATAGCATCCAGCACCGATCATATGGCCGATTCCTTAAAACAAAACAATGTCACGGTTCGTTGCTACTATGCAAGGGGTGAACCCCCCCGTGACACACTCACCCAGCATCGTGATGTCAAAGGTGTTCAAACATCGATTCAATGGGGTCTCCATGATGTCATCGGGCAGCTTCTTGGTGCGACGCATCTTCGAGCAAACATCACTCACCACATGACCCAATATGGCTCGTCGATTTCCAGGCATTTTTTGATTTATTTTTTTTTTTTTTTGACCCGGACGCACTTCTCAGACAAGTTCAATCAATATGCACAACACAGTACTCCCTTCGCGAAAAAGGTGCTTCTTCAAAACATTTGCTCTGCAACTTTTACAACAGATGGTCGCCGGATTCGTTTCGAAACATTCAATTATGTTGTGAAAATTTCGGTGAATCCGACGCAGATGCACGTTTGCGAACAGGACACAAGCTCACAAATGTCAAATGGTCATTCACGAATTCCAACACGAGACCAATCGCCTGGAATTTACCAATAATTCTGGTGGTTTTCCGTCGACGATGTTTGTTTCAAGCTTTGATATTCACGACAAAACATATGTTTCGTGAAGCTCATGCGCATCAGCCATATGATTAGTATCGATGATTACATTTCGACAGCCCACATCCAGCCATCGTTCCTCGACCGTCATCACCGCGTGCACTTGTTGCGCGTTGGCTCAGCGCTTTTTAAATGGAAATTATCGATTTTCCACTGCGTTTCGAGCGCCAATTCAACCTGTTGGCTGTTCGAGGCGGTGTGAATTGCCAAATGGAAACTCTTCATCCAATAATTACGAATTCAATTCAAAATTGACATTTATTTCTAAGTTTCATAACAACAAATCGAGGGGACAATATGGATTACTCTTCGACCGATTCGCTGTGAACTTCGGCTGAATCTTGAATCTTTAATTTAGGCATCACTTCTTCGAGCTGCAGACAGGCCAATTCGAATTCCGTTGATCGCTTGATATCGTCGACGATGAGCAACCTCAAAGATGGTACCTTGTGAATGGCAGCCAAACCGTTCGACGTGATTTTGGTGCCCGTCAAATCAAGCACTTGCAAAAGCGGAAATTCACTGCCACACACTCGATCCAGACTCCAATCATCGAACTCCTTCACATTGATGAATGACATGAATTTCAGATGATCCAATCGTCGAACATTCTCCAAGCCTTCATAGTACAAAGTCATTTCGTCGCATTTGATTGCGTCAATTTTCCATTCCGGTTCGTTGAAACGCGGCAAATCGTAGTTAAGTGCCTCGTCCATTTTGTACCATGCCTTCGATTTGGTGAATCTGGAGAGGGAAAGTCGTTAGTTCCGTTAAAAGACTGTGCTCGTTCAAATCAACTCACCGAACTTGGCCGAAACGAGAAACAATGAAGTGAGCCGCTGCCAAATCATTGCCCAGAGTCTCATGACGTTCAATGATAAACCCCTGCGTTTGTCGATCCAAATCATCTTTCTTCACTCTCCAGCTCTCTCTGAACGATGCCCACGATTCCAAATCAGCCCGGTTGAATCGCTCAGCCATTCGAGATCTGTTTCGTTCCGGTGCGAATAGACTGAATCTCGATTGCCATTCACTCTGATTCTCGGCGTGAGGTGTGCGCCACTGAAGTTTTGCCTTGCCGGCCTCGATTTTCTGTTCAATGTCCTTCAATGGATTCAGTTGCCGTTCATCATCGTCCTCATCCTCAAAATCACGAAGTCTCGTCTTTGGACCAATTCGTATCGGCTTGTCGTTTTTGCGTAAACGGCTCGCTGACGCACTTATTCCACGTTGCTGCAAATCCAACACCGGACTCAGGAGGCTCCGGGAGTATTTCAGCATTCTGATCATTCAACGATTTCACAAAAAACTTATTTAATTTCGTCTCGCCAATGTGTGTTCGCTTCAGTCGATATTTTGACAAAAAATCCATTTTGACAGATGAGCTCCGGTGGATCTGCAATGTCGACGCTGTGTGACTTTGACAGCTGAGCCGCATATCGGTTTTGCGTTGAGCAGTGCTGTGCGGTGCCGTAATGGGAATCGAATTGATGATATTTCAAAATACTCGAACTGAATTTCAGCTAAATTGTGATGTCCGGAAGAGAACTGAAGAACCTTGAGGCGCAGAAGAATGATCCTTGTATCAAGGTGGGTCACTGTCAAACACTCCTCCAGACGAATCATTTCTTATAATTCCTTTCTTTCAGGAACGAGAGGTGACATACAGTTGCTTGAACAAAAACAATTACGATAATTCAAAATGCGAATTGGCATTCACAAACTACAAATTGTGCAAGAATTTTTGGAATAGTGTCCAGAAGGAACGACGACGACAGGGCATCAGCCCGGTTTTGCCTGACGTCGAAGATCGTGCCAGAATCAAAGCAGAGTTTTTGAAAACGAGGCCTTCTTGAGTTCAATCGTTTTGGAAATGGAAATTGTTTTGAGTTATTAAAGAAAAACTAGTCGAAAGTAGCGTTTTGAAATCATTCATGAAGAAAGAGAGAGAGAGAGACAGAGAGTAGTGATATCGTCACAAATAAAATATTTATTTTAGGAAAATGTACAATCCTTTGTCACAATAGTGACATTGTTAAAATGGAACATGAAATGGATAATCTTTGTGTTCCAAGCACGCAGCCAACGGAACCAATCGCTGATTGGTGTTCAGACCGTCGAGTTCATATACTTCGCCATCAGTCAGCTGGAAGTCAAACAAGGCGATATTCTCTTGGATACGATTCTTGTTGCTGGACTTTGGAATGACAATGACATCGGTTTGAATCTGAAATGGAATCAGGTTGGTTAGCAATGCTCCGTGGCTTCATTCAATCGGCCGAGCTCACCAAATATCTCAAGACGATTTGTCCATTCGTCTTGTTGTACTTCTTGGCCAACGCTTCAACCTTCGGGTGTTGAATGGCTGGTGATTGTCCATCCTTGAAGTTCTTATAGATCAAATTGGGACGTCCCAAAGGTGAATACCCCGTCACCATGATATTGTGATTGTCACAAAATTCAATTAAAGGCTTTTGACTCAAATTCGGATGGCATTCAATTTGATTGGTCGCCGGCACCACATCGGTAGCGGCCAACAGACGAGTTATCTGCTGACTGTTGAAGTTCGAAATGCCAATTCCTCGACAGAGACCATTTGCCAACAAGCGCTCCATCGCTTTCCAGGTGTCGATGAAGTCAACGTCGCTGGAGAGAATATTCCCATCGGCGTCTTTCGGCATTAGGGGCCCACCATCGCCACTGTAGTACCACCCCATTGGGGTGTGCATCAAATACAGGTCGATATAATCCAAACTCAAATTGGAGAGGGATTTCTTGAAGGCCACTTCAACCAAATCCGGATGATGGAAGGGATTAGCGAGCTGGCATATCGATAAGATTAGAGTGGATTGGGTTGCTGGATGCGATGCATACCTTTGTGACGATGAACATCTCCTCACGACAGACAACACCTTCTTGAATTTTCGCTCGTACTCCAGCACCGACCTCAGCCTCATTCTCATACACAAATGCTGTGTCGATGTGACGATATCCAGCATCAATGGCGTCCTTAACCGCTTGTTCGCATTCACCTTTTTTAGCCTTGCGAAAAAAATATACCTTGAATTCCTTCAGATCTCTTGGCGAACCACTCAAAATTACTCACCAAATACGTTCCCAATCCAATCACCGGCATCTCCTGTCCGTTATTCAGTCGTACCGTTGGCACATTCGATTGAGCCCGTTCAGTGATCGTCATGGTGATGTGTCGTTTGATTGGAATCGCCTACAGTCAAAACACCATCGGATTATCATTGTGGATTGGAGTTGAGTAGAACTTGTGACAAAATTAAAATATTCCACATGACGTTCATAATCACAAACAAAACCATGAAACGGATCGCATCCATGTGATGGCTGTCGATTGTTCCAGTGACGAACATTTTGCCGAACGAACACTCGCGATTGACGTGAGTCAACGTACCGATCACAACTATCGTGCGATCCAATTGATTGATTTAATCACGAGCGACTGTTTGTTATTGTGAGAGATGGCATCTCACTGGGGTCTTCCAATTGGAGTCTTGTGTTTGAAACTTGCTCGGTGTGTTGCCGTGTTCGGCGATTGTCTAAAAATAACCGACTTATTCTAAAACGAATACACTTTGAGGTTGGCCTTTCAGCGTTGCGCTCGTACACGAGATACAATTCAATGTGGACGAATGTCAATGCTTTAACGATCTTAATTTAGCCGATTAGTTATGATTTTTTTCTCGGGGTTCATTCACGGAAATTTTCAACGAAATTTGGCTAAAAATATCATTTGGAGTTGATTGTCATTGTGTTTTGCTTTGGACAAAAACAAGACGATGCGGTCAACATTTGGATTGATTTTGAATTTTTCGAATGGAAATGATGATTTTCATCCGTGATTTTGTTCCGTTTTGATTCAAGCTTAAAACTTACGCTCAGTTGTCTCACGGGGAAGCGGCTAAGCATACTGAAGGTTTTCGGCAAAGGTCGTCGAGTACTTGAACGTTGGCACGCCACACGCTTTGAACTGTCAAGCAGTCGTTGGCGGCAAATGCCATAATATTACGCAATGCATTTGACGGTCAAATATTTGGTTTGAGTCATTGACTTCATCCGTGCGAAAAATGTCATTTCTCTTATCACATGTGTCGTTATCGAGCTCGCTCATTTTTAATGGATCAATTGCGATTTTATCTGAGAAACAGGTTGGAAATGCAGTGAATTCTGGCCAATAAGAATGTTCTTCTTGCATAGGTTGTTCAATACCGCCACCTTCATGCTGTGGTCAGCAGGTTACTGAACAACCATCGTTCAAACGAGGGTACGCAAGTACAACGGGCTAAAGTGGGGACTTTAGGGGGACATCCTGAATTTCGAAGCTAAGGCGACCATTTCGAAGCTAAGGCGACCATTTCCAAGCTAAGGCGACCATTTCCAAGCTAAGGCGACCATTTCGAAGCTAAGGCGACATTTCCAAGCTAAGGCGACCATTTCCAAGCTAAGGCGACCATTTCGAAGCTAAGGCGACCATTTCCAAGCTAAGGCGACCATTTCGAAGCTAAGGCGACCATTTCCAAGTAAAATTGGGTTTGTGCGCTTAGGTCTATGGATAGTAGGATCGATAGGACAAAGAACATCCGTTTTTTTCAGCATTTCCTTGGCAAAAAGTGGTTTTCGAACCGGACACCCCCAAAATGGTGTCGGATGGGGGTTTGGCGATAAACGCGATAGGACAACGATAGAACAACGAAACCCGTTATTTCAGTTTCAAACCAGTTTTTTACCCCCACACTCCCCAAAATTTAGGGGACAAATAAACGAATGATGGGGACATTCATAATTCGACCATTCTCGATAAAATTCACGATGTCCCCCTAAAGTCCCCACTTTAGCCCGCTGGACTTGCGGAGCTTCCAAACGATGATTGACGATGGCCAAACCTACGCAACGAAATCAGTATTTTAATGTTGGAGACTTGTTCAGTCGATATTCTTACCCTCTGGTATCTGTCCGAGTTTCCTGTGACGATCATTCAACACTGGGTGGCATCGATCCCAAATGTGTTCCTCGTTCACGACTGGCCATCATTACCCGTCGCAACATTCAACTTCTTCTTTCGCTTTTTCTTGTCTGCAATGACAGAGATGGCCGATGAAACAAAAGAGTTCAAGGCGGATGAAAATCTTTGGAAAAATCGATTGAAGTTAAGAGCTTCCGAATCACATCCCGATAATCGTCCATCGCCTCGCCAATAATATGAAAAAGGTCGCTTCTTTATTTGAAATTAACACCCGGATAGCGACCTCTGTCGAACATTCCTCGAATCAGCCTCTGTTTTTTTCGACAGCGGGCAGAACCTCAAAACGAAGAGAATCATCGGAATCAATAACGCGATGACCCCTGTTTTACCCCGGTGCCGATTCCATTCCGACTTTATTAAGACATTATGCTCCTTCAAGCTTCATAACTGTCAATCCCATTCTCATTCTCAAATGAGACGATCATTACAAACAAAACTTTGAAACGGATCGCATCCCTGTGATGGCTGTCGATTGTTCCAGTGACGAGCATTTTGCCAACAAACACTCGCGACCGACGTGAGTCAACGTACCGGTCACAACTATCGTACGATCCAATTGATTGATTTAATCACGAGCGACTGTTTGTTATTGTGCGAGATCGCATCTCACTGGAATCTTCCTTCGGTGTGTTGCCATATCCGGAGTTGCTCGTCATTGTATTTTGCTTCGAACAAAATGATTCTCATTTTTTTCATTGACTTGATTCAAGCTCAACACTTACGCTCAATTGTGTCATCAAAAGCTTGGCTGGCTCTCGCCTAAAACTAAAATTCATCCAAAAATGAAAAGGCGAGAAAATTTTCTTGATTTTTCTGTTTTTGTATTTTTTGTATTTTTCCATTTTTTTTTGTTTGTTGATTATTTTCTTGTTTTTTTTTTGCTTTGTTTTTAAATTTACTTTTTTGACCACAATATTTGTTTGTTTTTATTGATTTGTTTTTCTTTTATCAATACTAATA
>JANSTV010064452.1:0-11513 GCA_027564135.1 Lestremia cinerea
GCTCCAGCCCCACAACCACCTCCACCACCTCCACCACCAGCACCTCGCCCAGTTGCACCAGCTCCACGTCCACCACCCCCACCGCCACCACCAGCACCTCGCCCACAAAACGAGTACTTGCCACCACAACCACAACCACAACCATCACAACCACAACCAGCTGCTTTCTACGTAAGGAATTTTCTCATCTTTTACGAGCAAACCGGTCATTTATCATCTGATCAAGTTTTCGAGCCAATAGCTTACTTTTAATACTAAAGCGATCTTTGGATCAAAAACGAAAGTGTTACATGCTCAGATTTCGATTTGAATGGCCAAATCGAGTGGCCTGAAGTCATCATAATTAACTTTTTCCCCTTTTTGATTACAGCCACCACCACCGCCACCAGCACCAAAACCGCAAGTAAGAATGTTTTCTTTTTACGAGCCGACCCTTGTTACGCAGATCGAACCAATGTGATCCAGCGATTCAAAATCATTTTGTATTATTTGACATGAATACATATTTAACTCTTCTGTTTGATTACAGCCACACAACGATTACTTGCCACCACAACCAGCTCCTCCAGCTCCCCCAGCACCAGCACCACCACGTCCAGCTCCCCCAGCGCCACCAGCACCAGCACCACCACGTCCAGCTCCCCCAGCACCTCCAGCGCCACCACGTCCAGCTCCTCCAGCCCCACCAGCCCCAGCCCCACAACCTTCTCACACCTACGATGAGCAGGATGGCTACAACTACAAAGTTCCAAGCGTCAAATTCTAAATCTTAATGATTAGCCATTTGGCTTCCTATTCGTCATGTAAACATCTGGGCGAACGGAATTGTAAATAAAAAAAACTTAATTAATAACAAATGCGATTTTTATTTCTGAAAAGAATATTCGAGCTCAAGAGTCAGGGTCGAGTCGACGTTTTACTTACCAAATTGCTCGAAAGCCCGCAAAGCGCAATATCGCTTCGAAAATGAAAAGCTCAGCGAAAATACATTTATAAATAAATTTTTATTGAAAAAGGAGATTTAAAAAATAATCATTATCATATAAATATTATTATTTTAATTATCATGATTATTATTATTTTTAATTTTTATTACAAGAATATATTCAAAGATATATGTATGTATATATTTATATCGTAAATATTCAATTATTCACTAATCAGTTTTATAGACAATTTGCTTGCATTCGCCTAGGTTTTAGCTACACAAAAGTTTGAATTTCCTGGTAAATTATGTGAAACACTGAGTTGTAATACATAGTGATTTCTCTGAAGTAGGCCATAGTGACAATGCAGTTACAATGTTCATCATTTTGGCAGTTGAATAATCATGTTCAAAAATAAATTATCCGTGGGCAAGCTTTCACCCTTGAGTCGATAGCGAACGCTGCCAGAAATAACTTGGCGATGAATCGCCTCATTCGGTTGAGCCGTCGATTTTCTTACGACATTTTTCATGAGTTTCTCCCATTCCAGGCAGAGCCAACGCAGTCGTCGCATCGCAAAAATGTGTTCGGATCTCCCACACAGAAAAAGGTTACTCTCGAAATTCGTTCAAACATGAATTAAACAGACGTTCTCCTAACCTACAGAAATTTCCACGTGTTGCTAGCGTCAAATTGCTGCTGATAAATTAATTTAACCTCTAAATATGTACACGATATAACATTTACATTTACATTGACAGACGAAAAGGAAACAAATACAAAACGAATGAAACAATTCACATTTTCACGATCCTCAAAATGCCCACGAATGTTTTGCTTTTGTTTTATTTCAATTATTTGTTGTTATTTATTAATAAGCCAGCTGGCCTTCAGTTTGAGATATCTTCCATCGAATTCTCTCGCGTGTCACGATAAGCAGTTGCAATTTGTGACATTTTCCCATTTCAAGTCAAAGTCGAAATGGGAAACTTGGAAACTCCGGGCCTAATTGCTTAAAGAAGATAAATGTGGATAGCGTATCTTATTGCTGTATTGATCGGTGTTTGAATGTGGTTCATAATTCAGGCAATTGTTGGAAAAAGGGGAAAAAATTCTTAAAACTAAAACCGTTTCGACTGATTTCTCTAGTGTAAAATAAAGCTTTGATAAATTCTGCTCCTTGACGGCGGATGCCTGCCATTGAACTCGCAACGAATCCGACCAGTTCTGGATGATGGCATGAAACGAATGGGGATTTCCATGTGAAAATCATTGACTTGCTGGGCTCTGGTTAGAGTTCCAAGACAATTTTAAATGCATTTTTTAATCAAATTAATTTTGTTCCCCGTCCCATTTTCCCGAATTTGGTTTGTGCTTTCGTTATTGCATTCTTTCAATGTTTTGCTCGGAAAATAAGGAAAAGACTTAACTCGAAACATGAAACTAGTTATTATTGTTGTTGTTTTTGTTTTGTTTTCTTTGATTTTTTTTTGCTTTAATTTGTTTGATTTCCATTTTTTTCTCGTTTTTGTTCATATTAAAAATGTGAATTTTATCAAAAATTGTTGTTTTTTGCTTGTTAATTTGAGTGAAATTGTCATAAGGATTTCGTGAGTGAGAGTATGCGGGTGTCACTTAGACCTATTTTCTATCGAATTAATTTTGGAGTTTTGAGGTTTAAAGTGAGATAATTTTTTTTTTGTTAATTTGTGGAATGGAATGATTGTCATAAATTCGGATGAAAAACTATTTTGAAACTGGGATGCGGTCATGATGATTATTTTCACAGAGGTGGAAGGAGACCTTTTGATTTGAATGTAAATGGGCTTATTTGATAAATTGATTGAGAATAAATAAAAATGGAAATTACATAATTTTTGTCGCGATTATTGATACTTTTTTCGGATAAAAGGAATATTATATTCAATCTTGCTAGGATGATTTTGAAATGAGTTATCAAGAAGAATAAATACAAGGTTTTTGTGGATTATTATTTTGGTTTTGGCATTGATTATTATTTTCAACGTAAGCTTTCACATCAAACTATTTGTTTTGATTTAGGTTGAACGCTTGAATTATGGGAGAAGACTTGTTGGTGCGGCAGATAAATGTTCAACATTTCTTTCGGTGAAGATCAATGACGATGTATTTTCTTGGTCAATCAATGTTTGCAAATCTATCATAAGACTGGGTATGAATCTTGGATTGGATTAGAAAAAAAGGTTTACTTTGAAATTAGGGCAGATACATGATAATACAAACTCTTCCAAACGGCATCGCTTTTCTATTCATATTCAAGGTGAAAATGGTTTCGATTTCATCCAAAGCGCTTCACCTCGAAGCGAATGACTCAACATTGGCATAATGAATCGCCGATGGAAAACTGCTAGTCTAGCACGTGTTGACGGGCAGTACGCGGACCGTTAGAAAACGGTATTGCATTGAAAATATCATCAATCAGGGAAGAAGCCATTATCATCACAATTTCTTATTCAAAAAAGAGGAATTTCACAATAACTTAGACGAATAATAACGATCGAAAATACAAATGAAAATATACAGATAATTTTTAATTGGTTTCTTTGTTTTTTTGATTTCGTTTTTTCAATTTTTTTTTTATCACAAAGAAAGTCATAAAATTAATGATAAGAATTCAAGATCGTATTGGCTAAACGAAAGATTGTCCTGTTAACAAACAGCATTCTAGCATTTATCCATGACAACGAAGAGAATGAGTGTCCATTTTGGATTTCGACAATACTCGAATGGATCGGGAACAATGACTTCGCTACAAGAGATACTCGGTGACATGACTGGTTTGAGCAGCTGGTGGAGTTTCGTCCATGGCCGATGATGAGGATCCAGGCAGACAACAATCGACCGCTTGACAAGTTTGTAAACCCTCGCAAGAAACCACACAAACCGATCGACGTTGCTGAGCAGCTACGAATTCCAGTGTCTTGTCGATTGCCCTCAGTCGCTTCTCCAAGTCAGTGGTCGCCAATATTTCCACCTGGAATGAGAAATTACTCAGAAAAGTTCTTGAAAAGATAGATATGAAGACACTCACCTTTAGATTTTGATTGAGGGGTAACAGAGCGATTATGTACCAGGCCCATGCAGGCCCAGCCATCATCGTCTCCCAACTGAGCTCCAGCTCAGGCATGCAGCCGAAACTCTTCTGAATTTCATTGTGGATGTGTGCAGGAAGACTGTCATACCAATCGCAAGCTTTCTTGAAAACGTGATCATTTAAGATTTTGACGGCATTCAGGCGATCACTAGTGATTGATTCGTCATAGATAAATTCAACTTTGGCTGTATCGTAGCCATCCTTTTCGTTCCGGTCGACCACTCGAAACCGCTTACATCCCACAGTGCTCAATATCGAACATCCGTTACCTAACAGAACGCAATCCCTGATGTCTAACATAGTCCCGAAATCCGAATATCCTCCTCCCATTGCCGGTTGAACAATCCCAAACTGACGATGACCACTCTCAATTGCACGCCGAATCATCAGCCGATGACGCGGCTCGTAAACATATAACGGACAAGGTACGTCCGGATACGCTGTCGTGCAAATAAATACAGGAATGGATGGCTCCTTCTCGATCTCCTGAGCCTGTCGCTTTCGATAGGCGGTTGGGATGAATCGCTGCATTGCCACCTCAATGAAACGCGTCACACATTTCTTTGACACCGAAAATGATGGTTGCATCGATTGCGTTGATGTCGATGAACAATTTCGCAACGGATTCGATGTTCTGCTTGCTGTTGTTGTCGTCAGATAATCGTCCACTAATGATGACTTGCACAAAGGACAACTTGTTGAATAGTCTAAGCAGCGATCTAAACACACCTGTACATCGTTAGATGGGTGGAAAGCATTCGATTAGTTCGCATTCGTATTGATTGATTGCAATGATGATGGTGTTAAATACACCGTTAAATGGTTCATAATGAGCCCAGGCGAATCATTCAAGGGCTTTCATTAACATTCGAATAATTTTCACATGACTGCATTTGTGCGTGCCGTGCCACTGGATGTCTCGTCTGAGTGATCAAATGACCGCGGTGAATGCACACTTACCATGCAATACGTATGTCCGCAGGGCGTTACAACAGGTTTCCAAAGTGTTCGATAACACAGCACACAATCAAAATCGGATAGATCTATCAGCGATACACTCACTTGCATGAGAACACATTTGTTTTGCATTTCTTAAGTGATAACGAAACGAGAAATGAATTTTCGATTAGTAATTGTGATGACCTTGGATGAGCGTCTAGTGATAGCGATGCATCGGCGGGAAAAGGTGTGCGACAACGCGTTTATTGGCATATTTCCAGGTGGGCTCATCCGTGTGACAATCGTCAGGCGTCTGAAGGTGATATCATCGCGTGCCATCGAATCACAATGAGATGATGGCGACGTGATTAAATCTCTTCCGAACTGCGTGAAATGACATGGCAGTATTGTTGTTGCCATTTCAGCGACCATTCGTTCTCGAAAAATGTCAATAAATTTGCATTCAACTATGGCGATTGCCAATTGCGACATCCCACTTACACACACATCGCACACCTTCTCTCGACGGATTCGAGATTCGAATTCACATTGAATGAAATGTGCTTAAAAATGTTGCTTACTTTTCAATTTAAGGATTTTGTATTCTATTTTATCCATAATGTTTCTAATTCTATGATTAATATGTGGAATGATCGTGTCATTGGAGGTTTTCACGATGTTGGCCAAATTCTCAAAATCCGAATTGTATTGCTTTTGTGATTTTTGCTGTTCACGACGCCTTCGTTGATAATGTTCGTTCGGTGTTTGCGTTGCATACATTTTGGAATGATGCAAATCGCTCGAAAATTTCTTAAATTGATTGAGATCATTGTCATCGTTCAGATGACTATCGACATGAATGTCAACATCGTCCATACAACAATCGCTGACATCGACCATTTCAACCGGTCGATCATGATTCTTCTGCCGTTCCGCATCATCCGGAACATAGTCTATGGTGAGATTGTTGTAGCCGAAATAATCGACAACATATTCATCGGCTCGCAAACGCTTATCGTTGACATTGTCAATCGATGAGAAATGCTTCAGTGAGCTCAGCCGACGATGCTTGTAGTCTCTTATTCGATACGGTGCTATGGAAAATAATGTCGATTTGTTATTCGAACAGTGGATCGATGTTGATAGTGTTGTTGGCGCTAACAGCTGTTGTATTAACTGAAACGAATGAAACGAATCAATATCGGTGAAATAGTCCAACGGGAACGCCACTAGCGCTACCATATCGATCTAATTACCTTTGCTATTTCAAGTCGAATGGCATTCGAATAACTTGATAACGTTCGATTCAAATAGGCGGACAGACAATGCGATATCAGCGCATCATCAATTAATCCCAAGCCAGCCAGGGCTCGAGCTCGACTCAAATGGGCCTGCAATAAAGAAGAAAGCACACGATTATCGTCCGACTTAACACAAGCATCATTTGTGATGGCAATGCTGTTGGTAGTGGTGGTGGTGAAGGAAGTATCGGTGATGGTGGTGCAATTTTGAAGGACATTTCACACGAAATGTCTCTCATGCCATTTCATTTTCGGGGTGAACACGAGCGTTCGATTGAGGACACCAGAAAGTAGAGTAGGTTATTAACATGCTTGTAAACTGGATCAAAGCCACAGATCGAAAGAGAGAAAATATAAATAAAGTGACGATGCGCATTTTGTGAAAATGCAATTCCAGTTTTTTTGTTTTTCTTCTCATTTCTTTCTAATTCTGTTTTTAAATCAAATTTAATTGCAGATAAACTTGCAAGTCAAACGGACTCGAGCTCGAGATTTGATTATGAAAATCTGAGCGAATGAAAGCAAATTTTTTTATTCGACTCATTTGAATTGTTCTGGCAAAATTTCGTGGCTAAACCATGGCATTATCACGGTCACATCGAAATGAGGAAAACGTGTCAGTCTGCCAATGTTTTTACGTGAATCACGTTGCACACGAACACTGCATGGCCGTTTGAATATGCTTGTCTGTGCGTCGATTACCGTTAGTGTTTTTCAACAACACAAACCTGAATGTCATCCATTAGATGGCATCGCCACAGCAGTCATCCCATCGAATAGCAAAATAGAGCCTTTGTAAACGGTTGTCAGCCGAACGGCATTGTCGTCCAGCATCAGTGACAACAACCACGCGTAATAATAATAGTAGTAACAACAACAAGAGGCGCATTCATAATTAATTGGCGAGAAGTGCAAAAACAACTCTGAAATCAAGAGACACTAACAACAACAGCAACACCGACAATAACAACAACGCCAACAACGATGACGACAACATCAAATGCACACATGGACATTTTGATTGGATTGAATGTTATTTTCACTGACAACTGGTTGTTGCTGGCTATGTCATTGTTGGGTGTCACTGTTTTTGTTGTTGCTTTTGCTGTAGTTCCTGCCTGTATGAGTTGCTCTGCATGCGAATATATGCCTGGTTTACTGACCTTGTATGAAGTTGGACGACTTTTAATAGCATTATCTGCATCCGCTAATGAACTTTGAAAATGATTCAAACGGCACAATATTTCGGATCGAAGTAAAAGACTTTTGAAATGTGATGAACCTGAAATGATAAGGGAAAGCCATGAGATTATTTGAATGGGGTGTTCCAAGAGGAGGGTTCGATTTTGGTCGGTGGTTGGGGCTCGTTCGAACTGAATCCAGCCCTAGTCCCATCTCTTCTAGACCTCCTATCTTCAAGCGCCCAAGAGTACAGTCCTTCAGTCAGTCTACTGCACTCAACCAGACGATTGTTTACGTTTTCGTTCATTCAGTCTGTTGTTGTTGATTCTTTGGTGAATCGCACCGTTATTTATGAACCGAAAATTCGACAGAAATCCAAAACAAAGAAAATAACAAAGACATTTCAAAGGCAACCGATCGACAACAACAAAATCGGCAAACGTTCAAAAAATCACGGAGTCGAAATTTGTCATTGAGGTCAACAGTTTATTCACCGACCGACCGACCGAGCGAAAATGTGATTATTTAACAGGAATCCACACACACACACACACGTACACATACAAAATAGAAGAAAAAAAGAATCAACAAATTCGACTGACAACCGCTGCGACGACGACGTCGTAGACGACGCTGCGATATGCCATAAAGTTACTTTTGTCTGTGCACTCATAATCGGTAATACCCGGTTGGCTATTTTCAGTGCAGTCGGTAATCAGTCATTCAGCTATTTTTATAAAGAAAAAAATTATTCTAGATTTTTTTTTTCGATTGTTGTTGTTGGAATTTTCGTGACTCGTTTGTTGTTTGTTTATCGTTGTTTCGGTGTTTTTTCTTGGTCGATTTTCAATAAACATTATTTATAAACATGCGCAATCGATTCCATAGTGGACACATATGGAGCCAACAAAAACAACAACCAAAACGCAAACGGCCGACGAATCAAACGAAATGAGCATCTAAGAAAAACCCAAAAAAAGGGAAAAGGAGAAAAGAAAAAGAAAGATTGACAAAACTAATCGCATCGACGACGGACTATTAGACGAATATAGGTAAGGAAATCCAGCCGATAGATTTGCCTCGTGTAATCGTTTTATATAACAGCAAATCGTGTTCAATTGCCGCCGAATCGAAAAATACAAAAATACATGCGAACGCCGAACGCCGTCGACGCGATGTTATTGCCTGTTGTTGGTATCAAATGCGCATTTCAATCGTCAGTTTGATTGACGATCATGCTTTGTTTATGATACGTGTTTAAGTCGGCATCGCTGGCGTCGTCGTCTTCGTCGTTTTCAGCGACGTCATCGACAATATCGCGCGCATTGTAGATGCCGAATGATCGTTTGTGATATTGGCGATGGTGTGACGACCGTTGCCGGTGTGATGGTGTCTCCACATCGCACGCATACTGCCATCACAACAGCAAATTATATCATCCAAGTGGAATACATCGTTGGACCGTCAAATGGTCGTCGTTGAATGAATTGTCGCGTTGACATGTTTGTTGTGGATTTCCATGTGGTCTCTTTGTTCTGGGACGATTCGACGTTTCGCCGTTTCAAATGTTTGTTCCGTTTCTGTGCGAATATATGTGGCCCGCGGCGCTACTCGAGTGCTGCTGGTGTACTGGTGATCTCAAACGGATCTCGAATATGCAAAAGGTTTTGATTGTAGTGTGTGTTTGTGTGTGTGTGTGTGTCTGATAGCTTTTCTCGGTACGCAATCCATTTATGTTTCGGAATGTGCGTTTGTGTAGCCGTTCGCAATCGATTCAAAAGCGAATAGAACAGAATGAACGTTGTTGTGTGTGGCCCCCTAATTGAATGCGTCAGCTTTCAAAAGGAGGGTGCGTTGACCTTTTTTACGAATGAACACGAATTGTGACGGTGACTTTGACGGGCATGAAAAATGATGTCTCGAGCAAAAACCCAGACGGGTAGATTGAACTTTTTTCGGGTGCTTGTGTGTAGTTGTGTGTCTGCGGCCTTGTTTTTCGGTCGCCTGGTGCCAAGTCATATCATCCAAGTGATGATGGATAATTCGATTTTGAGCCCAGCCAATGGTTTTGCGTTTCACGAAACTTTTTCGACGGTCGATTCAATCAGACGCATCGGGGGTGGCGTGCTGAAGTTTAATAAGCTTTCACTTGATGGGAATTTCGAGAGCGATCGAGTTTTGGTTGAAAGTTTCCGTAAAGGGATTTCGTTGGTTGCAGGAATATCAGCGGCGTTCCCAACACAAGCGGAATACGAACTACCAATCATACTTTTGATTTCAGTTGGACGTCATTGGCCCAATGTGTTCAGCCACACACGCCAACTGAAGCAAACGCACAAGTTTTAATGTATCCGGTTACATTTCAAGCTAATCAAAGTCAAGCACACTAACACACCCAAGTACGAACACAGAATTCGTGCTGGGCTCCAAAAGCCGGACCAGCCAATCGAAACGGATTAAGGCAAAGGTGCTAAAGCTACCGATCGACGATTGTTATGATATTTTTAGAAATAGAAAAATAAACAGTCTTCGAACGAATTCCGAATTGAAAACCGACACAAACGATATAGAAACTCACCGAAAAGGTGAATGCGACTAATGGCGAGACCAATTTATTATTTACACATTTGATTGATCGGTGCGGTGCGCAACGGAGTATACACAAACAGCTATGGGCGGTATGCATTTTTCTGGAATGTGCACACAATTGTCACTCAGTCATTGTCGCCGTTCGGCCATTGCATGACCGACTCATTCCGGGTGGAAATCATTTCGTGTTTAACTTCAATTAAGAACTTGATTTTAGTAACGCAATATTTGATATAAAACAACGAACCGAAAAAAAAAAAATATGTCGTTATAATCAAGTAATAATACATTTGATCGGCATGTGGACCCCAGTAGCTCATTTGCTAATTATGTTTGTTGGAATTGATAATGGCCGACGGCTAACAACGGAAATTACAGCGATTTGATGTGATTACCTAGGGAGACAGGCGCAGACATCGGCATGACATCCAGTTCAGACCGGCCCTCGCATTCGATGACCCACAAATCACTCAAATGGCAACCAGTCTATTGACTCTTGTGCTTGTGGTCTTGGTTTAGATTCAATAAACGTGATTTGTATGCTTCGTCCCCTCCCACACTTTGGAGATCTCTCAATAAACACTCTCCGAGGCTTTCGAAGCAATTTCCAAAGCTCGAAGGAGCTTACGGCAATTGAAAATCTTTCGAGGTCGAAGACAGTAAGGAACGTTTTCTTCAACACGTGCTCGGCCAAAATACCAAACCGCCACCACTCTCGTCGGATTATGGCATTATATGAGTTTTATTCTCTTTCTTCTCTTCCCTCTTCTTCCTTCACGCTATTTTTTCTTCTCTTTATATCGTCTGTGTGTAACTTTGGCTTTATTTATTCTATCGGCCGAATGTCTTCTAATACAAATATGTCACCAAGTGCTGAATAATTTGATATCGAAAATTATTTTCTGCTAAAGCATTTTACGTGTTCATTGCTATTTATAGACCGTTTGGCATATTTTCCATTCTTAACGTTCGTCTTGGCTATTGCTTGAATTACGTTTTATGAATTTCATGTTGCCTCAACGAAAACGAAATGAGCTCGGACAATTTATGGCTTTTCCAGTATTTATTGCATTCAACATGAATATTATTCCCTCATTTCGATTCTGATTAATATTTTGCAGACGGAGATACGCACTGAATATTCATCGTGATGGATGCCCCATGGGTGGAATGGTTTACTGAGAAGGAATGTGACACGCGGAAGGCATTACTATCGATTTTTTGAATCCCTTCGCCAAGCGAATCGGTTGACGTGAGTCGATGACACCCGTTCCACATTTCGACTGAACGGATCGATTGTGTTCTCCGTGCGGGTGATGGTCCGATCGGCGATCAAAGCTGAATCAAACTTGCAAGAAATCAAAAAGGCGAAAATCGCAGAGAAATTCATTCGACACAACGCTTCGAAACATGTTAGCACATTATTAAAACTGTTTACAATTG
>JANSTV010064463.1:0-11512 GCA_027564135.1 Lestremia cinerea
ATTTTCGTTTTTCGCTTTGCGGTGACACACTCGGTTTCAACTTGAAACCGATGGCGAATGCATTTTCATTTTGAATGACAATTCATTGCTGCTAATGGGCCAAGCCAAACCTCATTGGCGTCCGGGTCTTGGACTTCAATATGTGTGTGTGTGAATGGGAGTGTGAGTGTGTGAATGAATGGCAAGTAAATTGACTTCATGAGAGAAAAATAATAATATTTTAATTTAAAAACTTTTCACCCCGAAATACGAATGGAATTTTAATGAAGCCAAATATCCAGTTAGTAAATTACGGGTGATTATTATAATTATTTCCACCAAAAATATTTTTGGTTTTTGCTTCTTGTGTGAACTGAACTGGTCTAGTCGAGGCTTGTCTGGGCGGGCGGGACCACTGACGAACGATACCCTGATGTTGTGCCAAAATTGAAAACTTTTTCCCATAATGGCGGCATTAAACTTTGTCCAAGTTAATGAAAGTCGAATTGCTGAGTGGAACAGAGAGAAAAAATAGAAGAAATATATCAGAAATAGATTGCTGATTTTTGCAAATATTCAACTATAATTACGGCTGGCGAAACAACTTTGGATGTTTTCGACTGGATATTTCGTGGAAAAATGTCGAGGAGGAGACTTTGCAATTTGACTGTCCTCCAAGTCGTCTCGATCGCAAGACGAATGGTAAGAGCTACCTCATCGGCTTCATTGCGAGCGCCGCGGTTGACGTATAAAACAGTAAGTAAATATTCCATCGATTTGTTTACAGTTTGCAAATGATCCTTGGCATTCATTTCAGAATAAATGTTCAATTTGTTGTCTTGGCTCGCGTAATTGAAATGTTTCTAATTTTTCGGGAAAATCGGGGGGAAAAAAATTGCAGCAAAAACGTATGGCGAAAACCGTATTGAATAACAACGCTGAAAATTACCATTTATATTCAAATTGAATGCAAATATGTCAAATATTTGCGGTGAACGAAGCCAATGGTTTACGTTTACTGAAAGAAATGGATATTTCGCCCGAAACGACTCGACTTAAAACTTCGGTATTTGAAGTAAGCATCAGCTCAGACAGGCTAATGTTGGTGATTTATTTTCGTATTGCTTGAAGCGCATCAGGTCCGAATGAGTGAATGCCACGATGCGATTGAAGACGGAGCTTTTGCGTTACGATTCGACTGGCTGGTATGCGTCATGCATGCGGCTCGTCAAATAAACATCGATTACACGTCACACACACGCCGATCAAGCCACAAAAATATGTTTGCGGCGGCAAAATCCAGCAGTAAGACGCAGACCAATGTTGCGTTCCTTTTGTTTTCATTTTTTTTTCTTGTTCGAAAATCAACCGCAAGCAAATAACAATAAGCATAGCTTATCTGCGGCACAAATCAAGGGGCCGGCGAGAGAGAGAGAACGAACAAAGCGAGCGAAAAGGAAAGAAGCGAGAAATATGAAATTCGTGTTCAATGGAACGAGCCTCAAAGTCGAAGCATATTATGGGAAATATTATATTCATACAGTTCTGTCAAGTCATTATCGATTCGCCCGTTTCGAATGAGGCATTCGTTTAATCGGATTCTTTCCTCATATGGGATTTGCGGACGTAATGCGGTGGAATTGACTTTCAGCCAAGAGACAACCGAGACGGCAACGACGGATTAAAGTCGTTGATGACACTCCCACCGCAGTCACACCGGCGCTGGCAAAAAAGAAACAAACAATGCCGGTCGTCTCATCTTATTTAAAATTAAAACTTTGTGTTTTCCTTTGGTTGCTCACGGAATCGACCCCGGTTTATGTTGTTTTCTTAATTCAGATATTATGTTCCCTCAGCGACGAGTTTTACAGGGAAATGATGGTGTGCAAACTGTTCGAGTCGAGCTCGTGATGGGGGAGCTGCTTCGGTGAGGTGTGTTTGCTTTCGAATGAACGTTTGTGGCTCGGACGAGACTTCTCACGCTCTACGATTGAGTCATCTCATTCACACCTCTGAATGCACCATTTCCTCGGGCCAAAGTTCTCGCCGAAAAAAAGGACACAATTTTGATTTGACGCTTGTTTCTGTCGAAAAAGAATTTTTCAATCAAATCAGGCAAGCACGAGAGCGAAGAGGACGAGTCAAAAGTTGTGGGATTGAATGAAAATCGTCTCGAGAAAAATGTTGAAATTTCTCATTCAGTCGTTGCGGCGTTGGCGGTGAGACACAACGGTGTGCCTTTTCCCCGTCTGCGGTGGAGCGTGCCCCGAATGTCCAACCGAATTCGGCGAATTTACTTTTTAATAAGATTTCCCGTAATCAAAACAGTAAGATGCGGTGAATGTGATACACTTTCCATTCGAAAACGGGGGCACTTCTCTCCGATCGACGCAGAGAGGTGGTGCGCTGGCAAACGGACGGCCGTTTCCCAAAACGAAAGTGATTTTTGGTTACGTGATTTACGATCGGTTAACAAGAATAAATGAACCGAACCCACACATCCGACCATACGACCAGCGAGGCGGCCGCACTCGTTTATTCATTTCGTTTACGACAAACAATCACCTCTTCGTTTTTCAATGTTTCGGAGCCGGTCGTGTGTTTCGTGCCGGCGGTGGGGCGATTGTGTCATTTTGTTTATGGCAGGTTTATATAAAACCGTAGCCGTTTGAATAAATTTCTTCGTCGACGTTTCCTTCAGTTTGACATTGTTTTTATTAAAATCAACGGGGAATGTAATGGCATTACAAAACATTTCTCATATTCAACTGGAGGGAGAGGGGGCGGGGGGCTTCGGTTCGGTGAGCGTCGCTTTGATGAAGACGAAACCCCAAATGAGCACATTTGTATTTGCCTGGTTTGAAATGCATCACTGACGAGTGTATTACCGAAATAACTGGATTGTCAAAGAGACTGTGAACGGGATCTGAGGGAATTTTTATCAATAAAGGAGGGCCTTGAGAGTGCTGTCTCGAACGACGATACAAAATCCATAATTTAAAATATTTAATGCCGCATTTCTACCGATGAGAAAATGGAAGCGGCATATTTGGGAATGGACTTGGTTTTGACGAGATGACGTCAAATGTGACGACGACTTTTGAATACCAAGAATTGCCGCATCAGCAGGTCAAAGGATGTATTTCATTCACTCAAAGCAGGCCGGGCGTATTCAATATGATTTTTTTAATAGTTTTTGTTAGATATCCGACTTGGATGCTCCTAAACTCTATCGACTTTTCAGAGGAATTTTAGGAGAATAAAAGTGGCTTAGTGGTGAGTCGAACGGGCAAACAGACCCCACATGAATTTATTCAAAGCAATAAATTTCGGTCACAAACGGAATCGAATCCAACCGAAGGACTAAAATTTGGCGAATATTGGTTCTGCTGCCTTGCAAAGACCGGTGTAAACCTCATGACAGCCTCTTGTACATCCCGAACAAGCAGGCCCTTCCGAGTAAACACGATATTGTGCCACATTCGTGAATGAATAATTGCAAGTGGTTTGCAAGCGATAGAAGTTCCCGGCCTTGTATTTGATTAGGGCGCATCCAACTCGAATCTGCTTCTCATTGACGACGGCTGTGAAATGTCCAATCATTGTCCTTCGAAAGAGATAGAAAATTAGTTATCTGTCTCTCTCCCTTACGGGGTGTCCTCGAGTTACTTCGGATTCGGCGGCGAGTGAAACGATCGAATATAGCTCATGTCAGCGTCCTTGAACTCCTGGAACCACCGAGTGATTTGCTTCTTCACCGCGGACGATGGGTCCGGATAACGATTGCTTATCGCATCGTAGGCGAGATTCTGGCCGGAATACGGGAATTCCTTTGTTTTGCGACATAAATCGTGTTTGAAGTCGCACAGGCGGGCATGCGATTCAGCATGAAACGCTAGCTCATCACTCCATTGCTGGAAAGAATGAGGCGAATTAATAACGGGAATCGGACGTGGACGATTTGTTCCAACCGTAAAAGCCATTTTACTCGCTTGACCGTAACCAGGTATCTGCCCCAAAGCGATAGAATTTCGCAGTTCATTGTGCGTATCCAAAATGATTTTCTTCAATTCATTTGACATTGGCACCAGTTCAGCGTCGGCCGTGCATTGCGAAGGCGTTTTCTAGAAGATAATCGACCGTCATTCCCAACCACAACTCACTGCACATTCACGTACGTTTGTCCCACACGACACATGATTGCTACAAATTGCACAGTAGTCCGTGCCACTCGGAACAGCCAGCACTTCAGCAAGCAGGAGAAAACCTGCCGGGAAGATTCACGGAGAGAAACCTATCAACTGAGCTCGAGCAAGTTGATTCCATTCCAATTTACCAAAGCCCAATTTCAAAAGAGGCCACATATCGAAGTCGCAATTCAAACCCGAATCGATCTCAAACTGAGACGTTGAATAGCCGACCGACTTAAATACAAAACGATTGTTGAATGCTGAGCTTCCGACAATGAATCTTCTCTGACAAATGTTTTCCACTGCTTTTATGTGCATCGGAATGATTAACGATCGATGAACAAAAAAAAAACTATATTCGAGAAACGACTCAAGTTATTTTCCATTTTCTAAATTGATGTCCCGGTGTGGAATGTGTATTCGGATAGACTGATAAATTATCCGTCATGAACTCGTGCCAACGAGAATGAGCTACGGAGCGCTTTATCAATTCGAACAAATGATGGATAGACAATGGCGGCCTGTTGCCTATCTGTCACTTTGTCGGTTCGAAGAACTCTCAGAAATGATTTCGCCCAGGGGCTTGTTACTCGCTGCTGTTAGTCATCGGAATGGGTGGTGGATTTGGAATTGTTGAAAACTGGTGATTCGCCAAGTGCATTTGATTTATGAGTCACTCAGGTGTGATTCAACACCTTTGGCCTAACGAAGTACTGATTCACCCGAGCCCCTAGACTCTAATGAAGCCCATTCGAGCCGCTCTGTCAAGCTGATTTTCAACTGAAAAATACCACTTGGGGCCTCGAATCACTCACTTATGAATGAGTAACTGTATCAGTCCACAATTACGCGCTCGACTTGTTGTTTGCTTTTGATAAAAAAAAAATTTAATTTTTTTCGCGGAATCAGACAACTGCGTCTGCTTTGTGTTCACATGCGATATCATGATGTGAAAATTATCTGATGCGAGTGCAATCAATGTGCACGTGGTGGGAACCGGGAATGCCCCAGTTCGTGAATTACGATTGCTTTGAGGTGACTGCTTTGCTCCGAAGATGCTATCGCACGGTGAGAGGGTTCCCGGAGACATATTATCTCCGCGTGAGGTACGTGGAAGATGCTCACTAAACTGTTTGTGTTTTGTTGGCATTTGTTTTGGCTGTCGCATTTATCACTCGCGTTTCGATAACAGCTGCTTCAATCGACAACAATTTGGCTGGGTCATTCCAAGATGAATGTTATTTTCAGTTTGAAAGTATTTTGTTTTGAAGTATTTTTTGTTTGTTCATTTCTGGCTCGCTAATCCACATCCGCATTTGTCATATGCGTGCTATCTCACTACCTGGAAACGTAGGTTTATCACAAGCAAACAGAGGTTATGCCATTGTTGACTCGTGGTTCGGACTCAAGCAGAATCGCCGATGAGATGATTCCCATCAAATAGTTTGGTTTGACGAAAATGACGCAGTGTTTTGAGGCATTGCTCGTTCTCTTTTACAACTGAAGAGGGCGCTTAAATGCACCGGAACGCTGCCCGAATTTCGAAATTCATTTTTTATTTTGGGAACGCACCCGCCACACGATTGACATAACATCTAACGCGATCAACCATTCGCTCCCGCACAGTCAAAGCCTCGTGTGTGATTTCTGCAAATCCATTTCATAAACATGGCATCAGAGGATATTCACCTGGAATCGCCACCCCTTCGAATTGTTAAAACTTGTGTAAGTGTTGATGGGGAATTCATTCGAAATCGCTGCTGATTTGAAAACGATTCTCATTTCGTAGTTGAACAAAACGCGATGGAAAAATTTGGAAGGAAGAGATGACGTTTTCATCCACCGAAACGTAATGATTCACGAGGAGGATATGTCATCAGCCACTTGCACAGACTTAGCCGAAGGCTTCAGCCTAGCCGACCGTTGGCTTCAACCAGATTTTATTCGAAATCATCGAAGACCGAAGCTTCCAGTCATCATGCCGACAAGCGATGTTGATCATTTCTCGGCTCTAAACGATCACTGCATTGCGGAGATTTGCTCGCATTTGAGTGAGCTTGATTTACTGTCGCTGTTCAGTGTCGGGCAGCGATTCCACGGTCCAGTCAAAATGGCAGTGCCCAAACGGAGAACAACTTTATGGGGTTGGCATCAGCGTTTTCCAGAAAGCGAGTGGCTGCGAGTTTTTGGAGATGGCGTGTCGAAGTTGAAAAGCGAGCGTATTGATTGGATCGCAAAATATTTGTCCAGAAATCTTCGAGAAGTTTTCCTCAAGTATTCTGTGACTCACAAAATGATGCCTGCGATCCAGGAAAGCGGTATTTTCGAAAAATTGATTTGTTTGCATGTAGATTGTGTGCACAGCGAATCCGCTCTCATAGGATTGCTGAAGTGCTGCCCGTCGCTGATAGAACTCTCAATTCATCGTATCGAAGGGGATGTGGACATCGAGGATTCGTTCTTCAATCACATTCCGCAGAGCATTGAGCGAATATATTTTCCTCCAAACCCGCGCGATTTGGACTCAGAAGCTGCTTTTGAGACCAACTTACTTGCGTATATTGAGAGAAATCCGAAGCTGACATTTCTTTCATGCGAATTTTCAACCGCAAACTCATTTCGCGAAATCGTTGAGCATTTGCCAAATTTGCAAGAGCTGTCTGTATATTATACCGGCGATCATCCCGAGATCGACCATAATATGCTCACATTGTCAAACTTGAGGAATTTGAGGAAACTGAGCTATATGGGTTCGCAGTCAGACGATATGTCACCCTTGTTCAACGCGCTGGAAAATGTCTCAACTCTCAATTCACTTGAAATCGACGTTACGAGGGAAGAAAACTTAAAAGCTGTCCGCAAATTGAATAATTTGACGCACCTTCTAATTCGAATCCATTATCTTATCGATGTTACCGAGGTCAAGCTGTTTATCTCGTCCATTCACACCTATTTCCCGCATTTGGAGACGCTAGGAGTCATTTGGCGCGTTGAAAACCCGGAAGTCTTTCTGCCGATCATCGAACACCACCGAAGTTTGCGGGAAATAAAAGTCAAAGGGTTATTGACGATGGACATCTTTCGCGAATACGTGAGCGCCCGCGAGCGGGGCAATCATAAACATCATCTTGTAATTTTCGCGAAACTGGACGCTGAGATGAAATATTTTTCAATAAAGTGCAATCGTTTCGATCATCTGATTCAGCCTCGACCTGCTCATTTATTTAATCGGGAATAAAAATGAATGAATAAAAAAAACAATGAATTTATTATGGAAATCTGACAGAGCTTTCATTTCACCTTCAATTGGGTTCAACAGGAAAGCATTTGAACGATTCGAAAATATCAGCAACAGCAGGGACTGGAGGAGGAAAAGCACTTTCTGGAAATCCAAAATTGATTTTTCATTTTTCGAACCATGGAAATAGAACCGCAAGCCTCGGAGATCAACCGAACGGCCTGGAGAACAAACCTAATATAATTTCGCTTTCACTTAAGCTGGAGTCACTGGACTGCAATAATTTGTTATTATGTTGGTGTATGGTGTTATGGATCGTTGCTTAGGCTACGTTCAACCAGATTCACCGATAAGATGCTTCACATCAAATAGTTTCCGCGGTCGAAAATGAAGCAGAGAGAAAACGGTTAAGTCGCGAGAGGAAGAGCTTTGATTGCCCATCGCTCATCTGCGGTGAGTTGCTCCGCGATCTGAAAGCGACTTTTGTTCAATGAATAACCCATCACAACCTTATTTCACAGCTCACTTATACTTTTATTCAAATTAACAGACTAATTGTTCACAGAAATTCCACTAAAATGGCTTATAATTGAAGTGTTCGCCGACCGAACAAAGCCCGGGATAGTTTGGATTCACTCCAGTTGAGCATTTCGAAGCCGCCGGCCCGGCGGGATAAACGGGTTGGCCCATCATGTTGGTGTAAGCGTAATTGCAGCACATCTGCAACCAGCAATCCTTCCCTTTGGTGTATTTCATGAGAGCGCATCCAACGTGCGTCGAATTGGAATTGACGACAGCGGTGAAATGCCCGTTCACTCCCTTCGGCGAAGCTGCGTAAGCTTTTATTTGGCTGGCATCGACATTCGCAAATTCTTTGAACCACATTTCAATGGTGCCGTTGATGGACGCCTTTGCCTCGGGACATCCAGGTTGTTGAGAATAATACGCGAGATTTTGTCCGGCATATGGGAAATTGTCTGCGAAATCGAGGCCAATGGGTTATTCATCAACTGTGAGAACGGTCACGAAGAGCATATCTTACTGGTGGCTCGGCATGCATCGTGCACAAAGTTGCACGTGCGGCAGTTGAAGCTGGCGAGATAGGCGGACTCATCATCCCAGAGCTTCAACGGAAAACAAACGAGTGAGACTTTCTTTTGGAGGAGAGAGACGGGAACATACCATCGTGGCCATTCGCTCGGCCGATGGGAGAAACACAGAGGGCGTCATGGACCCTGTTTTCCCCAATGCCGTTTGACTGCGCTTCTTGTTATGCAAGTCCAGAATCAGGGCCTTCATCTCGTCTGTTATCGCAACTTCCGAAGCGTCGGCGCTGCAGTTCTTACCAAAGGCCTGCATACCCACGGATGGCGGGGAAATGAAGAATTAGAACATCTGAGGAGGCTCCAACTCAGACAGCCACTCACCCCGGTGTTGCCGCACCCAATATGCGGCCCCTTCGAACATTTCACAGTACAATAATCCGTGCTGAATTTCGTTCCGCTCACAGCCGACTCAAATATGACCAACACGCCGATCACCACTGAAATTCAACCAAAATCACAATTCACAAAACGAAAACAAAACAAAAGTAAATTCCCGAAAATTACCAAAAAGCCCGTAAATCTTCATCAAAATCATGATTTTTTTTTTGTTTTAATTTCCGTCGAAATAGTAGATAACAGTTAACGCGAGGCTCGGAGAGCACTAATTAATGATTAAATCGTACCGCAGCAGATCTTTTAAATACCGTTCGCCCAAGCGTTTGTCTGTGTTTGCCCATCAGACTGAGATGGAGAGCCGCTGCCTGTTTTAATTGAATTTTCAGCGTAATCAACGTGTTGTCGAAATAAACAAGCGATTTATTGCGCGTTTTCTCGGTAATTATTCAATTTAAAAAATAAAACAAAACAAATAAAAACATATTTTGTTTTCTTTGCTCAAATCGCGATTTGACAGCAGCACGTACAGCCCGAATGTGCGTCACAGTCTCTGCGAAACTCAATTTCATCCACTGTGCTTGTTCTGCTTCACAATCGGCACAATGTTTCAGTCGCCAGACTTTGGTTCGCGAGCAGAATAAAAGAGGAAACACAGCCGCGAGCCGAATGTGATTGTTGTTTACGGATGACGCAGACAACTCAATGACGATTCAACTCTTCCGAATTGTTTTTTGTTGGCCGACCAATCCCACGTGCTCACGGTCTGGTCGACGGCTGAGGTTCGCCAACCTCGGTCTGCGCCGCACATGTTACTCGGCAAATTCAATGGACGCAAGCAGGAATTCTGGCAAAATCAGCAACCTTGAACGACGTCAAATCACTCGATTCAAAAACAATTTTCAAATATTTCAACCTGGGAACAATGGAAAACAAGCCACCGGGCGCTCACAGGCGATTCGACACAGCTCACCTTCCTCCGGAACGCAATGAGTTACGATCCAAAAGCATCAAAACTTATTTTAACAATTCAAATAATTCATTTTTCCGCCAAATCCATGACACGAAATATTCTGTCGTGCTTTTGTTGCGATTTTATCGAAGGAAACTAACATTATTCACATTCCTCGGAGCGAACTGCTTTCAAAATGGTGCCATCAGCAATTCGTTACATTTCCTTCAAAAACAAATAAAAATTGGGAATTTCGTTCGAGGGTGGGCCCTGGTCGATACGATTTGATATGCAAGTTGTGATCTTGGAAAGTTGAATGGGGGACTGGGGGGATGGCCGGGAAGGGAAGCATACGGCAAACAAAGCTCGAACGGTTTCCCATTCAGCAAAACGCTTCGGCAGCCATTCGCTCGACGTGAATTCCAACGTGGAAAAAATCCCATCGAGGTACGTAAGCGATCACCAGCAAAACTTAATGATGCGGAAAACAAAAGTCTTTCGTTATTTCTTTCGGTCCGTTCCCATCTCGAGAGCGATTTTCTTGTATCGGTTCGTCGATTGCTCAACAGAATGGCCGCATTCGTTAATTCTTTGATTGCATTTGGTTAATGCTTTAGGGACTAAAACTAAACTGAGCTTATTGGTTTTATGGGTTAACCAAATTGTTTGTATTCCTATCATTGACGGAAGGGCAAAAGTTTTTGCGGAATCAACCAAAGAGCTGCTGGAGCGATGCGCGAGAGAAAAGCCGGCACCAATTCTTCAGGTTGATTCTCCTTGTCTTCTTCGCCAAAGATCATCTCGTGCAACGCACAAGGATTCTTTTGCCGGTGAAACAGCCATCACATCTATCCAAATATTGAATGAACGTGTCTTATTTGGGCGATAAACAAATCGAATTCGACTTTGATTAAGTTTCCATTCCATTCGATTATTTCGATATAAATGATAATTGATTTGCTTATTTGCAAACGAACCATCAATATCAAGGCTGCTCCGCTTGGCGCCCGGTTGCTCATCGATGGGAATGCCATTGGCTGTGTGGGAAACACCACACGGTTGCCCCGAGGGGTGGTTGGCGTAAAAACATTCTCATTTCTCCACAAAACACCATCAATTAATCAGTTTTTATCTGTTGTGGTGTGTTCGCGCTGTACAGCTTGCTTGTGGCCCGTTGGCGTGTGTGCTGCATGCAAAATAATTTTTGTGAAAATCGCTTTTTCGCGTTGAATGCCATCAGTTGAGTGTGCTCAAACAAGGGAATAGATATGCGTGGCTTATTCGATGTTTCAAACAAACTTTATGCACTGCGATACTCTGACACACACCCACACATACACACACATACACACTGGCCACCCTTCTTGCTGAGTCACACAGAGCCACGACATTATTTGCAAAGTGCCATCAAAGCGAAAGCTTCCATTCGTTTTGGGGATGAATGTTGTGAAAATTGAAAACAACATTCAAAACATTACCTTTCGCCATTGTTCGAAGAAACCCACTCTGACGGTTTATCGCTCCGCTTGCTTCGGCTGACTGGCTGTTAGTTTGTGTTGCGTTCATTGATTTGCGAATTCGATACCTCAACGGAGCGGACGACGAAATGGAGCGACACTCGGGGGCGGGGGGACGGAGCGGAAAACTTTGAAAATCAATTTACACACAATACACACAAATTGGAAAAGTTAAAGTATTTCAGTGAAAAGTTTTC
>JANSTV010064474.1:0-11512 GCA_027564135.1 Lestremia cinerea
TTCGCGCGCAAAAAGAAAGTGGATTTCAGTCCGATGATGGGACAGACCTACCTGGTCTTCGTTCAAATAATTCGGCAAGCCACCGATGAAGATCTTGTGCGGTGAATCTGGCACGACAGTGCTTATTACACCAGGCACATTGAGCTGTGTATTGTCTGTCATGCCGGGCATGGGCTGGTAGTCATGTGGTCGACGAATCTTCAAGCTCTGACCTTTGAAATTGATGCCATCGAATGCCATGGCTTGGGTTGTCTCGTCAATTGACCTGAAGGGAGAATCATTCATGAAAATTTGTGACGATTCCGACGATGACCTTCACTCAACGTCCAGAAAGTAACTCACCGAAATTCCAAAAATGCAAAATTCTTGTCCAAATTGATTTGACAGGCCAACACTGGATTGCCGGCTGCCTGTGCCAATCCGGATAAATGCATTTGCTGATTAAAATATTCCATCATTTCCTCCTCGGTGACACCGAACGGAATGTTGCCGACGTACAAGCGTCGGGCTTGTCGTGTTATAGTCGATCCGACAACAGGTACAGCGGCTTGCGGTGTATCGGCCACAATATTGGCCGGTATTTGACCGGCGGCCTGCATTGCCTTGTACTGAAGCGGTGTGATGTGTTCAAAGCCCGGCGGTGGAACATCCCAGTACAGAGAAAGCTTACGACGACGAGAGCGGTTGCTCTTTCCGCGGGAACGCGAACGGCTGCTCCGACGACGTTCACCTCGGGAGCGACTCCTCCGCCGTTCACGGCTTCGTGAACGTTCACGTGATTTATGACGGCGAGAACCTCGATCTGAAAACAGTTTTTGGTTATTTACAGTTTCATACATACAAATGGGTTTGTTTGTGTGTGTGTGCGCATATGACATCACTCATTGTGTATTTTGGTGGTGCGGCGTTCTATACCGCCGAGTCGCATTCACCATTGATGACGTTTTTTCAAACCAATTCCATAAAAAAATTTGTCGCAAATAAAGTGTCGCCGGTCGATTTTATCATCGCATTAATTCGCGACAAAACCAGTTACAAATCGATAATTACGCCGATAAACGTTCAGCGGCTGAAATGCCAAATGCCGTACACCGAATCGACCGGACAAAAAAATGCAGTCACAGAACGAAAGAAAAAAGACGGAAAAAACACGAAAAATTGAATTTGCCTCCACGAATGTTGGCATACGTACCTTCAGCACCCATTTTGAATCAATTCGTTTCCGAAATGATTTTCAGAAATGCCGGAATTCCAACGACGAAAGGTTCAAATGTAAATATTGCCAAAGAGCAATTCGTTCGATCGCGAAATGTAGACGGAATGGACGAATCGGTCGGCCTGTGTGTGCTTGAAAAATGGTGGATTGACAAATGCATCGATGCGTAGAACTTTATCGTTTCCATTACGTAATTCGTAACGATGGATGCGTTCAATGGCGACCGGTGAGAGCGTCGTGGCGCGTTGAATTTGTTGATTGGTTTTTTTTTTTTAAATTTGGATTGGCAGAAGATACAAAAGATTGACGGGAGAGGAGATGATATGGGAGGAGATGTTGGAGGGTGACTGCCAGCTACCTCTTCAGCCGATTGTGACGATTAAATCAAGGTTAGGTTTTGTTTTCAAACTCAATTTATTTGGATAAAATCTCCATGGGGATTTTCTGCATCATCACTATCACTATCAAACAGAGCGTTAAGTCTCTTGATTTCTCGATCCTGTTCATAGATGATGGTGTCCAAGCGACGAGTCTCTTTGTTCTTGGCTTCAATGGTGGCCTTCAGACATTCAATATTGTTCTTACGTTCTTTGTTCATCGAAATCTTGAAATTTCCAAAATCACTCTGAAGCTTCTTGACTCCGGCGAGTATTTGGCCTTGGGAATTGTTCTTCAGATCCTGATTCTGGGCCTGTAGAGAAGCGATGAGTTTATTCTTTTCGGCAATTTCTTTAACATGACGGGCAGCCATCTCACGCATCTCCCGTCGCAGAGTGCCGATTGTGTTGCCCAATTGGCCGTTCTTGCGATTCAGTTCTTGAACTTCGTCACCGCTGCCACTGTCACTATCACAATCATAATTGAGTAGAACCGGTCGATACATTTGGATAAATTGATTGATATCAAAAATCAAAAGTTGACGAGGCGTGACCGACGACAAATGGATAATCTAAACAATGACAATAAGCGATACACTTTCGAACGTAGTCGATGAGAATCGATAAGAAACGCATTCTTTACGAAACATGGCGCCCACACGTCGATAAGTTCCATCGACCAATGATGACTTTCTTTGTTTGAACTCGGGCAGAATGTAAACAAAAAGACATTTTCGTTTTGTTCGATTGTGTTTTTTTTTATTTTGATTTCTTGAATGAAAATTGCTCAACTCGAGTCATCGACGATTCTGAGGTTGAGACGCTTCATTCGTTGGCAAACTTTTTTTGTTCATTTAATTTCTTCTCTTTGGCCATTTTCTTCTGCATAGCCTCGATCTGCTGGCTGAGCTCGATGTTTTTCCGTGTCATCAATTCGATGCCTCTCAGAAGTTTGCTGATTTGCAGGTCCTTCTGCCAGACGAGACAATGAAGCCTGGTGTTTTCCTTCTTTAGCTCCGAGAGAACTCCGTCCAATTGTCTGCTCCGGTGGTAACGTTGAATTTCTCGGTCATCGATGTCTTCAACGGGACTGCTGCGACCACTCTCCGATGAACAACTCATTTTTCAACAAGAATTTTGTAAAATAACAATAAACAAAAGACGAGAAGTCAACTCTGACGTTCACTCGAGCTAACGTGAAAACACACTGAATGCAGTTCGATGGTAATGGTGCGTCGCCCCCGGTGACGCTTGAGTTTGTGTCCGCTCGGGCAATCTCGGATGAGCGACATTTTTTTCTTCAATTTTTCGGGTTGAAACGAACGTTGGCTGAATACGTTGGCTGTCGTGAATTTTTTTTAGTTGAATCGACGAGGAGTGAGGTGTGGAAAAATTGTGGCGCCGACAAATGGTTTTCATGTTGATCTTTCGGAGCAGAGAGATCACCAGATGGTTTTTGTTTGATTAAGCATGCGCGCATCCGGAAAGAATGCCGATTTTGATGCGAATTTTCAGCCTCTTTCGACGATCTGAATCATTTCGAGTTGAGCGTTTGAGGAGGGAGATTGGTTTTTCGGCGGTTCAGTTGAGATGATTGAAATGAGGTTTGCAATCGCTTTTTCGATATTTATTTTAGTGAGTACCAATCTCGTCTAATTTGAATTTTTCGTATTGACTTTTGTTTTGAAGGTGCGCGTCGCAGTCGGTGATGATGAGGAAGATGAATGGGACGACGATGGAATGGGCGGAATGGATGTTGAAGGACTTGTGCATTATGATAAAGACGAAGATGGGAAGAAGGACAAAGGGAGCGAGGAGCACGAGGAAGAGGATGAAGATGGCGGCGAAGAGGATGAGAAGGGTCAAGACGGTTCTTATAAAGACCCTCATGAGGGACTAGACGTTGAAGGGCTTTTGGATGACGATCAGAAGCAAGAAAAAGAGCCTAAAAAGCCCAAGGACAAGAAGAAAGCGGATGACGTAGCCCACGATGACCCTATCGAACACGATGAGGAGCCGAATAAGGACAAAGGCAAGAATGTGAAAAATGGCAAGAAAAATAAAAAAGACATAGACTCTGACGAAGAACCGTTTGGGGATATGGACGTTGAGGGACTTATAAATGACGATCCCAAGGAAAAGAAGCATCATCACTCTGAAGACAAGGACAAGGGGAAAGGCAAGGATGTTAAAGACAGCAAGAAAAATAAAAAGGATAAAAGCTCCGACGAAGATCCTTTCAGAGACATGGACGTTGATGGGCTCATCAACGAAGACCCCAAGAAGAAGGACCATCATCTCTCTAAGGACAAGGACAAGGGCAGAGGTGACGATGTGAAAGACAGCAAGGAAAAGGACCGGAAGGACAAGAAGAAGTCAAACAAAGACTCCGACGAAGATCCTTTCGAAGACATGGACGTTGATGGGCTCATCAAAGACGACCCCAAAGAGAAGCACCATCATCACTCCAAAGACAAGGACAAGGATAAGGGCGAGGAGGAGAAGGACAAGGAGAAGGACCGAAAGCGGCGAAAGGACAAGAAGAAGTCAAACAAAGGCTCCGACGAAGATCCTTTCGGAGACATGGACGTTGATGGGCTCATCAAAGACGACCCCAAAGAGAAGCACCATCATCACTCCAAAGACAAGGACAAGGATAAGGGCGAGGAGGAGAAGGACAAGGAGAAGGACCGAAAGCGGCGAAAGGACAAGAAGAAGTCAAACAAAGGCTCCGACGAAGATCCTTTCGGAGACATGGACGTTGATGGGCTCATCAAAGACGACCCCAAAGAGAAGCACCATCATCACTCCAGAGACAAGGACAAGGATAAAGGCGAGGAGGAGAAGGACAAGGAAAAGGACCGAAAGCGGCGAAAGGACAAGAAAAAAAAAGACCCCAAGAAAAAGGAACATCATCAATCAAGAAGCAAGGACAAGGGCAAAAAAGACGATGTCAAAGACAGCAAGAAGAAGAAGAAGGACCGAAATCACTCCAAAGACAAAGGAAAGTCGCACGGTGTTATCAGCGAGAATCCTCAGAACAACGATGGTAAAAATGAAAGAGGCAGCGAGAAGAAGAATAAGAAAAACAGACACCACAGCAAGGATCCCAGGAAGGATGACAAAAATGAAGCAGAGAAGGGCAATAAAAATCCACAAGATAACCCCCACCATCACAGCAAGCCGAATCCGAAACCGTAATTATTCCTTTAACATTTCCATTGAAAAACAATCTTGGTTTGTTCGCCGTGGAAAAACACCAATGCACGTCACAATCGGCGAATTTCCACAGCTGATGTGTTTCGTGTCTTTCCTAAAGAAAACACTCGTTAGGAATGTTTTGTTAATTTGTTTTCTTATCTTTTCGTTCGGCAGAAAAAACAATACAGCTGAACCGCATCACAAGCCAAATACTGGTATTTCATCTGAAGATCCGCGAAAACAGAAGTTCGGATCGAATGGTAGTGATAAACCGAAATCTGAAAGTGAGTCCGAGAAAAATAAACCAAAAAGGGCCGTTGCTGATAATTCCGAGACTGGTCAAGACGATGACAGTGATGATGATGAAGAGGATAATGATGATGATGATAGACATTCTAAGGACGGACATAATGATGATCATACCGACGATAGCCACAGTGATGAGAAAAACGGCAAGGGCAACAATAAGCCCGCGCCCACTCCCAAGCCCAACGGTGATCCCGAAAAAGGAAGAAAGACTCAAAATTCTCCCACGACTCCTGCGAAAAGCGAAGGACCAGCAAAATCAAAACGTCACAGACATCGTCATGGATACAGATTGCGCACAGGAGTCTTGCGCGAAGGCCGTCACAAAGAAAGTCGAGCTGTGGTGCCCCCCTGGATGCTTGTAGGCGCTTACACCAGCCCTGCCGCTCCAACGCTCCCAGCCGTTCCGATATTTCAAGTCCAAGTGTATTGAAATCATGAAAAATAAATATTCTTTTTCATTCAACTGTTCTCATTCATCATTGTTTTGCGAGAAAAGACAAACAATGTCTGTTGTTTTACTGAAATTTCGTTGGGAACAATAAAAACGACGCATCCATGCTCAGAATGGTTTTTTCGATGATTTTAATTTTGGTGAGTTTTTTCATGCTTTCTCAAGTCATACCGATCAGAATTGTGTCCATTTTGCAGCTGTGCATGTCAGCTGTTGTCAAGGGAGATGAGCAATACGAAGATCCTTTCGGTGAAATGAATGTAAAAGGATTATTGGGGCATGATGATGATGAAGACAAGGAAGAGCATACTCCAGCGACGCCGACACCCATTGCCCATCATAAGCCACATAAGGTACACGACGAACCATATAAGGACCCTTTCGGTGATATGAATTTAAACGGGCTATTAAGCCACAAACATGGTGAAGTAGAGGAAGAACCTGCGCCGGCTCCCAAAAAGTCGTGTCATGTGCCCGGTCATGGTTCGAAACCTCCCAAGAGCCCCGAAACTCCAGAAGATGAGAAAAAAGAGCTCGGAGTTGCGTCCCTCAGCCATCATCACAGAGCTGCTGATAGAGGAACACACCATCACAGCCCTTCTAGTGCTCATCCTCATCCTCATCCTCATACTAGCCCTCATGGGGAAAAACACCCCAAAAAAAAGGTCGTTGGAGACCAAGACGCTATCAAGTCGACGAAGCCAAAAGTGTAACTATTACAAATATTCACCACTGAATTCTTCCTCGATATCTGTTTTGCATCCGCAACATGTGTGAAACTGTCATGAAATAGCGCATTCTTTGAATTCTCATTGTTTTTTTTATGACTGTCGTTTTCTGGCGTTTTTTTTCTCTTCGTGAACAGATTGGAAACACTGCATTCCGGACCAAAAGCTGAGAAACGCTTGGAGCTCACGCACAATTCAAGCGATTTTACCGTAATTGGTTGCTCATGAACGGCGGCATTATAAAAAAGAAGAAGAAGAACGGGCAGCAAAATAAAAAGAAGAAGCCGAAAGTGCATGGAAGCAATCTACATCATCGAGGTCACCATGAAGAGGGTGCCGACGATACCATTGCAGGAGGTCAGCACCGCGTAGCTCGCACTGTAATAACGGGGGCTAATGGCGAGCAGACTAACGACAATGCTCCGGGACTCTTGAGGGAACTCCCCGGATACATAGATTATATTAACTTTAAAAAAGTTATTATAATCTAAGTTCGAATTAAATAAGGATTTTCAACAGACAAAAAAACAATATATACTACTTTCGAAGGCGATCGGTCGCCGGGAATACTCTAACCAAAGGAGAGATTTTCGCTGTAAAGTGGATTTGAGGTTGAAATCAATTGAACGCTTGGATTTGAAAAGTTGCTTGAAATGATCTTTATTGACAACATCAAAGTCCGTGAACGACGCCGGTGTAATATGGAACATTATCCCATCTTTGCACGCCGTGCTTATTTCTGCCGCGACGACGATCTTTTTTGCTGCTTTTCTTGTCTTTGTCACGATCGGACCTGCTGCTGCGACTATCCTTTTGGTTAGCATCTGCTCTGCGATCGAGAGCACGATTTCGGCCGCCTCCACCCCGATCGCTGTCTCGACCACGGTCTGCATCTCGATCACCACCTCGGCCACGATCACCCCATCGGCCACGATCATCTTCCTCGTCGTCAGAACTACGCTTGCCACCTTTACCACGAGAGGATTTTCCACCCCGCTTGTCCTTACCTCGCTTATGATCGTCATACCCTCCGTGATCTCCACGATGGCCTCGATCGTCATGCCTATCCTGTTTGCCGCCTTTACCTCGATCACCATGTTTGCCCCGACCTTTGCTTCGACCTACACTGTTTCGCATTCGATCTTCAAGATGATCATATTCATCCCGACGGTCATCCGTATAATCCTCTTCATCATCGTTATTATCCATCTCATCAAATCGAGGGTCGTCTTCGAATTCATCGCCCAAGTCGTCGTCAGGCTCGTGACCATGACCATGACCACGACCGCCCCCGCCGTGGCCACGATCTCTGTCTCGATCACTGGGACGACCTCTCTCGTGACTACCACCTCCGCCGTGACCACGTTCTCTGTCTCGATCAGTGGGACGATCTCTTTCGTGTCTACCACCTCCGCCTTGGCCACGTTCTCTATCAGCGCCACGATGACTGTCTGCATGGTGAGTATCCTGCCTCGATTTACTTCCACCTCGATCTTCATGACCACCACGATCTTCATGTCCACCTCTTCCGCCACCTCGATCGCCTCGGGAGTTCGGGTCGCCTCTAACCATTTCCCGAGAGTGAGGATCATCGCGACCTCCACTATGCGTGTCACCACCTGAACTTCCTCGACCACCTGGTTTCTCCTTTCGAGGGTCTTGACCTCCGCCATGCTCATGGCTATCTCGACCTCCGCCACGTGGATCCTTACCACGTCGATCTCCGCCTGATTGACCGTTCTTATCATCATTTAAAAGTCTCTCGATATCCGAACCATCGAATTCGTCGTCTTGACGATAATCACTTTCATTTTCTCCGTCTTTTGGTTCGGCTGTGCCAATGGAAATCTGCAAAATAGTCCAAATCATCAATTGAGGCCGCATATAACTATCAAATCAGAACTCACCGAAAGGCAAACCACCAGGAAAATTGATAGTTTCATCTCAAACGATCTTCAAGGCAAAAAGCCAGCAGAAAATCGCAAAATATTTTCTTTGGTTCGAAAAATGCAAAAAGTCATCCAAATTTTAACAAAATACAATGAAAACTGACAACTCAAACAGCATCTGAACGATGGATTCCGATCGCGAACAATCGTTTCGGAAAGTGCGCATGCGTCTCACTCAATCTTCTTCACCGTCAGCACACATTGCGGCTTCCAGGAATTCGCCACGAATTAATTCCGCTAAATGTGACGCAAAGTGTTTATTTGCTTGTTTTCATCAAATGAGACGATTGTGCGACTTTGCAGCGATCGAATTCCGTCGATTGACAAAATTGAATGAATTGAATTTTGAGTAAGAAAACCCCAATGAGACTCGTTGAAGTAATTTATTCATGAGATCTGAGCTACAATTGCTTGCAAGGCAGAATTTGCCAAATAATTATTTGCGGCATCAAGGATCGGCTACTCATATATAGATGAATCAGTCTCTCAATGACATCGCTACGTAAGAAAATGGCAATAAAAATGTTCAATTTGAGGTGGAGGCTGCAGCTTGTGAATTGTCCTGAAACGAAAAGATATCAGATTAATTCAAATAGGAAAAGCTGCCATTCAAATATACTAGACATTACAGGCTCGCTCTGAGACAATTCTTGGAGGAGTAACTGCGTGTATTTCGTTGAGTATGACAGGCGGAAAGACCTCATCTCCTCGAACGCCTGCTGTTTCAATTCACTGGACGCTCGAGACAAATCATCGTGAATAAGCAATTGTAGTTTTTTCAACTCGCTGCCCATCGATTGGTTGAAAGTCTTCTTACGAACATGAACCTCTGGTTCTTTAACTGAAAAACAGTAAAGTGAAGTGATTCGGAAATATTTAGGATTAATCGCATCAGACGCAACCTTTTTTCCGCTTTTTTCTTTTGACCCTTTTAGATTCTGACACCACTTTAAGGAACAACACAAAATACAAGACATAAATATAAAACAGGAACCACAACCACAAAACCACAATTTACATACTTACATGAACTATCGCTTCCCGAATCGGTAGCGCTATCCATTAAATCAGAAATGTCATTTTCGGTTAGCGCAGCCATTTTTTGTTCGTTTTGTGATATTGAAAAAAATTGTAAAAAATTAAATTCGAGACAAACTACAACGAAATTCAATGTGTTGAGCGCCGTTTTTGACAAGACAGTCTTTCCGTAAAAAAAATGGATGTGTTTCGTGTGTTTCGTGCGTTTCGTGCGTTTTGTGCGGTTCGTGCGCTTCGTTCCGTTACTCCAGTCCGTTTTTCGAATCTTACAAAATAAACAAAAAATCTCTTCACCAACCGAAAAAGATATTTTTGATTTAATTGACAGCCTGAGATGTCACCGTATCGGAAATCAACAAAGAGGCAGGAACTTCTCCCCTTGAGCAAGTCGAATATGACGCCATGAATCGACCCAGAGGTCGTCAAGCAGTTCCTACTACAAGCCGGACGATCCAGACGGCGTGGAACGGTAGATCCAAGCGATGGTCAAAGCTTCAAAGAACTTTTACGAAATGACTGACATTCAGTTTGTAAACGAAATGGACATGGCCACGTCAAGTAGGTCCCAAAAGACAAGCAACTATGCTATCAGCGAGGTAGTCATGCCGGACGCCACAACGAACGACATCAAGTTCAACAAATCCGGTAATAGCCGAGTCGATTCCACTTTGGACACACCGTCATCATCGAGTAACAACGGTGGCTCAGATACGTTCAATTTCATTTACAACGGCAAAGGTGGAAGACTGGGTAGGCATGACGATCGAGATAAACGTGGCGATCAAGGAGGAAATGACGATCATAAGCGAGGTAAGGAAAAGCGGCAAGCGTAGTTCTGACGACGAGCGAGATGATCGTGGCCGAGGGGGTGATCGTGACCGAGATGGTGGTCGAGATGCAGACCGTGGTCGAGGCAGCGATCGGGGTGGAGGTGGCCGAAGTCGTGCTCTCGATCGCAGAGCAGATGCTAACCAAAAGGATAGCCGCAGCAGCAGGTCCGATCGTGACAAAGACAAGAAAAGCAGCAAAAAAGATCGTCGTCGCGGCAGAAATAAGCACGGCGTGCAAAGATGGGATAATGTTCCATATTACACCGGCGTCGTTCACGGACTTTGATGTTGTCAATAAAGATCATTTCAAGCAACTTTTCAAATCTCAGCTTTCAAATGGTTTGAACCTTTGAATACTTTGCAGCGAACAACTCTCCTTTCCCGCCAGAAAATCAATCATTTCATATGCTGAACACTCTCGAAAAGACACAACAAACATCGTCCGGTTTTTGAAAAGAACACAACAACAAAATGTCCATTTTGGAAAAAAGAAAAATTCACAATTTTATTCTGAATCAAATTTTATAAATGAATCGTTCAAATCGCTATTTCGTAGAGCATTCGACTAATCAACAACAACAACGTAAACTTCAGTCGATTGACGTTTCACTTCCTCAACGCCGATGGTTGAGGGCATCGATACTTGGCCAATTCGACCTCAGCCTCGGCGAAGCTGGTCTGATCGTAGCAGAAGTACTCGGGCACCTTGTATCCGCCGGTGGGATCGGCTCCGGGTCCCAAAGGTCCAGCGCGTTTCCTCACAACATTCGAACTGAGTCCGGGGACATCAGCCTTCACCACAGACGGATTGACCGAGCCTCCAGTTGGTGGCTTTTTCGCGGATGTTTGTTGACTGAATGCCCGCAGGGCAATGCGATTGATAGCCACTCGTCCCGACATCACTCTGATCTGCCCTTTCTACTGGAATTACGCGTTTCTCGACGACTAGCTTATCCGATTGCTGAATGTCGTAACCAAAATTCTGTTTTGACAATGTTATGTCACTGACGAATGTCGACAATCGATAAACGAACGTTGTCACGGTGTCGATCAAACTGGCCGACAAAACGTTCAAAGCAGGCCGCTCGTCGACAGTTGGCAACAATCCGTTCAGAGGGTTGCGCGTGTGTTTCGATCAGTCTTCGTACATTATCTCTCCGGTTGGATCACAAATTCATTTTTCTGCTTGTTCGCACCAAAGATTCGTACTGAATTGCCGACGCAACGTATCGCCATCGGTGGATTTCTGTCACACCAACCATTTCACGGGTCGTCTCTGAATAAAATGTCATGCCGTTTTTGATTTGTTAAATTCATTTGAATTTCACGCAGACATTTTTTTTCTCGCCCGCAAAACCGCTCCGATTTTTTCATCGTCGCCGAATCATCACCCGAATGTAATTGTTTGTCGGA
>JANSTV010064485.1:0-11511 GCA_027564135.1 Lestremia cinerea
CATTTCGTTATTGTTTGCTGAAAATTTCATTTGAGCTACTTGTTTAGTGGTGGCTGTGGTGCATCAGGCCACTTTGGTTGGATTTTCTCTCTCGTGTGTGTGATATTCCGTGAGTGACTTTGGCCAAAATATGAAATGTTTGATAGTATTCTTCACTTTGTGTTCGCCACTATATTGTGATAATTTGTACACACACGTGATTCCCGTGGGACATGCAAGCTATCCGGATGTGCATAGTGCAACGCGCGATGCATATGACCCACATCTGGGCCATGATCATGTCGATCTTGACGATGTGACAGACCATCATTTCACCGATCACGATCATGTAAATGCAATTAATGCTTCAAAAGGAGACCGATCGATTCGATTGTGATTTATTGAAAGAAAGAAATAAAAACATCTCTCTAATTTTCAGGTGATCGATCACTCGCATTCTGATGGCGGCTATCATGGCAACTACATAACCCACAGCAACGAGCCGGTGCATCAATATGTGACCTCATTCGGTGCGTCATATGTTCCGCATGGTTTCAGTCATCATCATCATCATGACTATCCATCAGCCCCGTGGGCATTCCCGCCACCGCCGCCCCATCCAGATTTCCATCCGGAGGTTCATGAAACGGTTGTCATCCAGGCAGATCACAGTGCACCCAACAAATTCACCAGAACTTTGCAGTTGCTCAATCAACTCATCCCTCTGCCCAATACCATGGATCTGCTCATCAAATTTACCTTGGTTTTGGTCAGTCTCTTCGGCATTGCTGTTTTCGGCGGTGCCATCACAACCGGCATCTGTTCATTCACGCCATTGTGCTCGATATCATTTGCCACCCTTTCCATGAGACGCCAAAAAGACAAAAACCCAGTGATTGTCGATGCAACGAAAACTCAGCGGAAAGCTCGTGTTCGACGTGCTGCCAAAATGCTTAATGCGGCATTACAAAAATATCAAACCATCAATAAATAAATGGAATCGAATTCCCATGAAATTGATTGAAAATTCGAAATTGAATTCGAGACGATCCATTTCTTGTTGCTGTCGTTCTTTGCTTTTGCTGGTTGCCTCATTGCCTCTCCGGCGATGTAACCGAAGCAACATTCAGCACACACTCTGCCATTTTCGTAACCATTCGCTCGTGCTGGATGTTGTTTTATCGGAAAATAAACAAATTTATGTGAAAATACATTGGTTATTGAAGACAAATAAATTACATTGAAATCATTTTATCGTGTTTTTTTTCGTCCATCGAAAGCTGCGGCGGAGAGAAGCTTGGAAGCTTGTGAGGTTGTCGCTTGAGTACGGTGACAGATGGCGCTGGACTGCAACTGGTGAGCAGCTAGCCGAGGCGCAATAACGGGGTTCTCTTTGATTTTTATCATTCACCTTTTGCCACATTCATTCCCGATTTTCCGAAAGGAATGAACAAAGTTTTCCGGTCGAAACGGTGTCAAAGGGAAATATCCGCCCCATTTGGGAACGATTGCAACAATTTCAGCCGTAACTTCGGACGCCAAACAGACGGTAGGGCTATGCACAACACAGCCGTTTTGACATTGACATTCGCTCATTTCGATACACTGCCATTTTATCGAAAATTTCGATTAAATTATTCCATTCATCCATGTGCGTTTGACATTCGGTCGGTTTGCGAAATCGTGTGGCATAATTTTGGCGAATCGTGCGATTTTCCATCGCAATCGAGTTGCATCTTCGACGAATCGCAATCCGAGCGGATACGTAACCGTTGCGAGAAGAAGCTAACGGTGGTTTTTAACAGTGTTTCGGTGTAAATCGTTGAGTTTCCCGCCTAGAAAAATCAAAGAAATTTCAATTCACATTGCAATCATTTCGAGGTTATAAATTGTTTCCGTGGGTTGGATGATTCAATCGAAGCAACCAGTCAACACTGGACACTTGCGATTGTGTATGCATTTCGTGCAGCCAACACGGCTCAATAGGCAGATTGTGTGCTTGCGTGTGTTTATCAGAGGCTTAGCTGTTGTTGTTTTCAATTTTCGTCGGATTTCTTGCGTGAATTCACAATTGCAGATCGACCGTCACAACAATAACAAAATTGCTCGATGACGCGTTCATCACAAATCGGAAGAGCAGCGCACTGCCGTTGATTGGCCATTGTGTTGGAACATATGATTGCTGTTTGGCGGATCATTCGAAAACGTTGATTGAAATATTTTGCTCGTTTTCCGTACCACGTATTCGCGCGCGGTTCGCGTACACCGACAACCAGAAGACGACACGATCATATGAGCGACGAATCATCGTTTGCATTAGCGGAATACTCCAAGGCGACGAAAGAATTCTGAAACAGACAGCCACATTCAGTCTATCTGGTCGAATATAGCGTAATATGTGGCCATTGTGCGTTCAGTATTTGGCAAATAATCGAATAGAACTACCTATAAATGCGAGCAAGTGGCGAAGCTAGTGGTGGTTGTTTGTGTGCGTGCAGGTTTTATCTATCGCAGCAGCTCGCGTACTGAGAATATTCGCGTGTGATTTGGTCAAGTCGATGAGTAATTTCACGTAACATTTTCAATTTGGTCGGAAATAAAACGAAAAGCGAAGAGAAACAAGAAGAAAAACTAGAAGAAGAAGAAGAAGAACAAGTAACAGCAGTAACGACAAACATACGAGTTGCGCAGGACGTGCCCCTTGTTTGTTGAACGAAGAATCGAATTCGTGTTCGAAGCCAGGCAACATCGAGAGCGAGAGAGCATCGACAAATCGACGGTACGACGGCGATATTTCGAATAGCCCAGTGTAATCGCACAGCAGCACGCAGTATTGAGAATTTTTCAGGCGACGACGACAACGACAACGATTCGCGTAGGAAAAATATTATTTGAAATTTTCGTGTTATTTTGATTTTTGTGATTTCGATCGACCGAAATTTTACGACGACGACGAAGACGACGGCGGCAGCGGTGTGTGTGAGCGAGTGTCTGACGGATAAATTTTTTAGTTCTTTTTTTTGTTTTTGAGTATCGTTTGGTCGTTTGGCGAATTGTGTGTGATTTTGCGAGCGAGAAAGTTTGTGTTTGTAATTTGCAGTGCGAATTCATTTCGGCATTGTGCACACACAACATTTCGACGATTGAGAGCCAAGAAGTGACTTTTTGCTCTTTGGAACGTCACTTTTCGAAACATTGAATTTGAATTCGTAACATTTTACCAGTTTTTTGATTTTTTTTTGAAATTTAATTTTACGCCTCGTCCGTTCCTCGTTGTTTTGGTTAGCTCTTCGCGGTGAGAACACGAATCGTCCAGGAAAATGTTCGCCCGAAATATGTAAGTATTCTCGTGAGTTTTTCATTGAAAACCAAACAAATTTCCCAAAAGAACAGTCGCGAGAAGGAAAGCTAATTTTTCTCATTGTTTATTTTGTATTTTCGTCGAGAGATGATTGATTGGTTAGTGGGCCGATTGTTGAATTTGTGGAACGGCCCAATTGACCCGTGAACGGCTCGTCCGGTGTCAACTAGCTCGTTCTACATTTCGAATTGGTTGGTTTCCAACACGAAAATCGATCGTGGCCCAGTCGACTGAAATATGTGTGAAGTTACATTTTATCTTACGTAATCCACGGTCTTCCATCGATTTGTCATTGTCGTTTGCCAAAGCCAAAGCCACGGCAGAGCTCATATTTTCTGTTTAGGCGTCGTGCAATTGATGTACAGCTCTTTATTTCTTCTTCCCCGTTTTGATCTTGGTCGATGTCGTGTTTCCAAAAGCATTACATAAGAGCCATTGTGACATGACGTTTCGGCAGAAAGTCTCTTATGATAATTTTTCGATGGCTCAACGGGCAACAAAATACCTGACCAACGACACCGAGAACGTCTCGAGAGCGAAAACAACAATTTCGGCCAGCGTTTGTTTTCAAATGTCATGATATTTTTAGAAGAAATTTCTTTGAAAATGTTTGATTTTCTCAGCTGGTTTTTTTTACGATTTCGGGTAAATGGGCGAATAGATCACCACGCACCAGAACGACGACGCCATGAGTGATTTTTCGAAATAAACAATGCGTTTTATTTTTATTTTTATTTTACAAATATTCGAATGAGGTCGTCGCAAGCGGAAGATTCTGAAATTGTTGATTTTTTCAATAAAAATCCACGCAAATCTGTTCTTCCTCGTCGTCGTCGTTGGATCGGCACCAGAGCCCAACTGGTTTTGACAGATGATAGCGTGGCAATTGCTGTTTCTCTTTCGAACGTTTGTTCGCTGCAAAAATCGTGAGCGATGATATAACACTTGCGGTGCACATGTTGGCTGGCGCTCTAAGCGCTCCGCAATCCACCAGTCCACCCTGATTTTCCCACTGGCCATCAACGGTCCAATTCGCTGTCGATATCTTATCGAGTCGCCTCTGTAGTATGCATTTAGTATCGTTCGCATCGCGGTGCACATGCCCAACCGTTCTTGAATGCGAATCATAAAGTAATCATTGGATGATTTTATCGATCGACTGGCACTCGCGTCGCTCCAGTTCACTGGCTGTGTCTACGTTCGGCCGATGTGTCAATAAGTTCGTATTTTCGTATTCCAATTGTATCGCATTGGCACGTTTTTACATCGAGGACAAATGAATGTTTGTAGTTTTTGTTATAAAAAATAATAGAAGAGCTCCAGTCGCGATTGTCGCAATGATGACGATCGATGATTTTCCAATTAACGCATTTTCGGTGTGAAGTGCTCGACATTGACTCGTCAGAGTCACAGCCAGATGAATCACAAGCGGAAAGGCGGCACTTGACTGAAATCGATATGCGCCACGAACGGAGTCTTCAAGGTCATTGATGTGGTTAGATGATGAACCCTCCGATTTTCACGTCAGTCGACCAGATGTTGATTGATAGGCTTTTCCAGTCGAGCGTTTCTATTGGATTTCGATCGCATCTGGATTGAACTAGTTGAGGCGAATCAGGCGGGGAGAGCGAGCGAATCGATTGCATGGACGCATCTGTCGGACACCCACCGGCCGAGTCAGCAAACGAAAGCAATAAACAAATACGAAATTTGAATGACAACAAAACGACTCGATTCTGTGCAGAACAGCGTAATTCATTCGAATCAAATTCCCATTTGTTTGTTGGAAAAATGCCGATGTCGTCGGTTTTATGTACAAAACGGATAAAATAACAGGCAAGGACGGTGTCAGGTGGCCAATCGAGCGAATTATCATCATTTCCTTCATTCTTTGTCTCTCATTTACGTTCGCAAAATACGACTAATTACCGTTTCAATTGCATACAGCCAGCCGGCATAAACAAATTCAAATCGAAAGTAAAAGGAAAAACACCGTCGCTCGCAGCGATGCCGAATGAGTCAATAAAAAGACAGAGAGAGAGAGGAGGGGGCGAGAAAGAGAGAAAGAAAGAAACAGAGCAAAAAAACGATACGCGATTGAAAAACAACCGATCGACCAGAAAATATTCTTTGGCAACGAAAATCCATTCACGGGCAATTTTCTGTCTCAGTCGCACTCAGCGGACGGCCTCGTGTTTGCATTATCAATTTAAATTATAAAAATAAACATAAAAATTGGTCGTGTGCAATTATGTTAAAACCCGCCGAGAGCAAATACACACCGACGACCGAACGACCGGAGGAGCGATTTCAGTGACGGCAATCACATGGTGATGCATTTCATATTGTTTCGATTGTATATTTAGGTCATATCGCTTGGATTGCTGTCCGCAATAAATGCATCCTGAATGCGTTATGCAACATTTGGAGAGAAATGCACCAGTGGGACGTGATGCACTTCACCCACCAGTCGGCATCGACTGCACGCAGTTGGAGCGAATCAGCACGAAAATCCTTTGCCAAGCATTCTCTCCGACCGAGCATGTCGCTCTCTCGCGGTTTCCACAGTGAAATCAATCGTGAAATGCTTGATTCTAAAATTGCATAACGTCCGTTGGCTGTGAATGAACCGCCCTGAACCAGTTTGGGCTAGCGCGTCAACCAAATCCTGCACCGATGCGAATCCACTCATCTGAAATATTAATAACCGACCAATTAACGCGAGCACACTCTCGTACGGAAAGTGTTACTTTGTGGTCGGCCGGCTGAGGAAAACTGAGCAAAAGGTCATTTCGATTGTTTGCCGGAAAATGGCGAGCGCATCACGCTTATTGCTTGGAAAGTGTTTGTTTTTGCATTCAACTCGTTCGTTTGTTTCGGCCGATCTTGTGTGTCTAATGGCATTTATGTAACGCGATGACGCTGCGGAAACCGCATCAATGGAGATAGATAAAGCCATTGTTTTCGTTCGGAGAATCAAATCAAACATCCGAATGCGGCATTTATCGACGACAACAATGAGTGCGTTGTATGCGTAACCGCGGAATTCGGGTGTGTATCGTGCGAAATGACCCGGGGGTCTGCCTTATCATATCAAGTGCGACCCCATCGACAACCAACCGAAATCATCAAAAGCGGAACTTGTCAGAAATTCAATTCAATATCGCCATGCGAAGCGTCAAGCGTCGTGAAACGAGCCTCGTTCTTCTTATCACCACTTTGATTCGCTGACAATCCGAATCGCAATACAAGCGGATAACCTCAACTGTAAAACAATGTACGACGAATCGACGACATCACTTGAGCGATTTCCAATTCAAGTGAATTCTTATCAACTCATTTTTATCATTTGGATTGTCTTCAATCTGGCAGCGACTCGGTCCGTTGTCATTAATTGAAATGGATTTAATGAATCGATTTGTCTTAATCGGCGATTCATCTCGCAATTGGTGTTATTTTGCACATTCACATCGTTTAACACAATTGCCCGATTACGTTCCACTCAATTGCATGGATAGAATTGCGCGCAAGAATTGTCGCTTTGTTCTCTTTCGGGAGTTTTGATGAGGTGGAATGGCCTTGCCCTAATCGCTTTTTATGTGACTCTCTTTCAGAATAAACGGCACGCAGAGGACTCAATGTCTGGCTGGCTCATTCGGCAGAGTTCTATGCGGAACGAATTCTAGTAAATCGCATTTAAATCAATCTTCGCGAGGCTACCATGAAGTTACCGGCGATATCCTCTGCCCGTCGATGGTTCAGGGCATCGATCATTTGAGAGATCCCCGTCTAAACAAGGTTAGTTTGCCAGCGTGTACCTCAACTGGCGGATCGTTTATGATCGGAACCGACATTTCAGGGTTTGGCATTTACATTGGAAGAGCGTCAAGTGCTCGGCATTCATGGATTGCAGCCAGCCCGTTTCAAGTCGCAAGAAGAGCAATTGGAATTGTGCAAAATCTCGATAAACCGTTACCAAGAGGATTTGAATAAATATCTCTACCTGGTTGACTTGCAAGTGAGTGAGGATTTCCTCTTGGAAAAGATTCTCTTTGAAAACGAAACAAAATTAAATCGGAATTGTTCATCAGGATCGAAATGAACGACTATTCTTCCGTTTGGTCTCGGAAAATGTGGAGATGATGATGCCGATCGTTTACACTCCAACTGTTGGGCTGGCCTGCCAGAAGTTCGGTTTGATTTATCGTCGCCCGCGTGGCCTGTTTGTGACGTTACACGACAAAGGCCATGTCTATGATGTCATCCGGAATTGGCCAGAGCCTGATGTTCGCGCCATTGTCGTCACTGACGGTGAACGTATCTTGGGCCTGGGTGATTTGGGCGCATGCGGCATGGGCATTCCCGTCGGAAAATTGGCATTGTACACTGCCCTCGCCGGCATTAAGCCGCATCAATGTCTTCCCATTTTGGTCGATGTCGGCACCAACAACCAAGATTTGCTTGAGGATCCCTTGTACATCGGATTGCGTCAACGTCGTGTCACCGGTCCGGAATACGACGAATTCATTGACGAATTCATGGCCGCTGTTGTCAAGCGCTACGGGCAAAATACTCTGATCCAATTTGAGGACTTTGGCAACCACAATGCCTTCCGCTTCTTGGACAAATACCGTGACAACTACTGCACCTTCAATGACGACATTCAGGGTACTGCTGCTGTGGCCGTTGGTGGATTGTACGCCAGTCAACGATTGACCGGTAAATGAGCTCAGGTGATGATCTGTCGATGAGTGAAACTAATTATTTTGAAAATGCTTGCAGGAAAATCCTTTGCTGACCACACCATTCTGTTCGTTGGGGCTGGAGAGGCTGCTATTGGCATTGCTGATCTGTGCTGCAAGGCCATGGAAGCTGATGGAATCAGTTCTGAGGTGAGTCAAATCTCCTCGCTAATCAGGGACACAACGAAATCCAAGCCACAATTGAATGCTTGTAGGACGCCCGAAACAGGATTTGGATGTGTGACATTGACGGCCTCCTGACAACGACCCGTACTGATGGCAACTTGGAAGGCCATAAGAAATTCTACGCTAAGGATCATCCCCCAATCAAAGATTTGGGACAAATCGTTAAGGAACTCAAGCCAACGGTAAGCCAAACTTGAACTGGGTCCGAAGCAAATCGTCTGGACAACGAAAGATTCTTGGGTTTCAGATCTTGATCGGAGCCTCAGCCACACCAGGGCTCTTCACAGCGGAGATTCTTCAAGACATGGGCAAATTCAACGAGAAACCAATCGTGTTTGCTTTGTCAAACCCAACTAGCCGTGCTGAGTGCACAGCGGAACAGGCTTTCCAAAACACTGAAGTAAGTGTGTCTGGAACCAACGATTGGACACCTCTCGATCAAATGCATATCCATTTCAGGGTCGCGTAATATTCTGTTCTGGATCGCCGTTCCCACCGGTGACCATCAACGGCAAGACCTTCAAGCCTGGCCAGGGTAATAACGCCTACATCTTCCCGGGTGTCGCTCTGGGTGTCATTGCTACATTGATGCATCACATCCCCGACGATGTATTCCTGATTGCTGCCCGCGAATTGGCCTCCAGTGTTCGGGATGAAGATTTAGCTATGGGTTCCCTGTATCCGTCATTGGGTCTCATCCGTGAGGTTTCTCTTCGCATCGCCATTGGCATCACCAAATATGCGTACATGAAAGGTAGGTTGAGCTTCATTTACGAAAAGCATCATATTTCTCATGCTCAGCCCTTGGAGAAATCGCATACGAAGACAATGTCCGCACAAGCTGTTCTCTCTATCCGATGGTGTTTCGTGAGAGACGTTCCTCCTGCTACTAGCACGGCATCGCATTTCTTTCTTTCCGTCATTTCGACCCGTTCTTTTGCCTTTTCTTAAATTCATCTTGAAATTGCATTCTAGAAAATATGTTATTTACCGAAAAAGAGATGCGAGAAAAGTTCAGAGGTTTTAGATCGCACAAAGGTATGATTGCATTGAGTGGCATCCTGAATGTATTCTATTCGATCAACGATTTGTGGTTGTTATTGTTTTCGTTCTGAGTTGTTTGAACCCGTAGCGCGTTTGAGAAGGTGCATACGATGTGTGACTAAAAATTCGACGATATTCATCGTAGTCCTTGTTTAGTTCCCTCTAATTAGCTCAGCGTTCTATTCGTACGTGTTCCATTTCTGTCAGTCAGAGTTAATAACACTTCCCTCAAAGACTCTCTAGCCGACCAATTGGTTCAGAGTCAAACCGTTCAATTTTTCTTGAATTCAATAATTTTTGAAGAAACCTCTCCCCCACGCCCGTCCGCTCGAGACGATAGTACAAAATTCTATTTGCCGTTTTAGGGTTGGCCTCAACATATCCGGAACCGGTGGACAAACGTCAATGGCTGGAAGACCAACTGTACAACATGAACTACGAGAGTTCAATGCCGATCACATGGAAATGGCCAAAGCCCCAGCAATTACCCACCCGGGAATTAATTCCAACGAAATTAACAGAACGTGAATCTTAAATTAGCAAAGCACCGACCGACCCCTCGCGGTCGCCTATAAAACCGATGAAAATCGCTAAAAATTTGAGCAAACATATTTGTTCCAGTATTCCTCTAACGAAGCAAAACTTAATTTATTCAAACATCTTGTTGTGTTTTAAAAAAATTTAAGAAAACAAAAAAAAAATAAGAAAATTAGCAAAAAAGAGAACTTGAAAGTTAAAACAAAATGGAATTCAATCGAAATGATGCGATGCTTTTATTATCGAACTGAAAGTAATGCAATTACTTTGAACGCATTTCAATTGTATTGTTGTTGTTCAACGGAATTTTAGATTTGAAAAATCCAGCAGAGATTGGTAACGTGTCTGTCACACCGAAGAATTCATGGGAATTTATCAACATTTTTAACGAAATTCGCCACTTTGCATTTTCTTATAAACTGTTTTATCTTTCTGTCGTCGTCGTTGTCGTCTTCATTGGTGCTCGTCGTCAACGTCTCGCGCTTAACTTAACAAACAACAATGAAATGAATGTCAACTCAGGTTAATTATTTCGAGGCAAATCGTAGAATTGTTCATTTAGTTTTCGATGAATTTTAAAATTATATTTGTGAAAGACAAACACTGGAGTATGAAAAGAAAAAAATATATGAAAAAACAGCAGATTTTTATGGAAATTTGGAGAGCTGGCATGCATTGAGCGCGCACGCGTAACGGAATAGATGAAAGCGCTAGGATTTATTGTTTTATTCAAAGAATGTCATAGTCCTCTTGTGATATCATTTAAATGAATTCAAAATTCAATTCAATTTTCTTGTTTGTTTGTTCCCGTTCTCTTTTTCGTTCGTTTAGTTTATAAGGAAGAGAAAGGCCAACTAGAAATGTTGAGAAATTGAGATGAAGCTAAAATAAACAACAATTACAAAGTTCTGTTATTGAAATTTTCTTCCTCCTTCTTCTTCCTGTTCTCCACCGACGAACTGTTGACTTGCCCGCAACCGTGGTGCGGGGCCACAAGTAAACAAAATGACGAAAATTCAAATTTCAATTTTATTTGAGGCACAACGCTACAGTAAAATTATTTAAAAGAAGTTTCGAAATAAAATCCAGGAAATTAAGAATTTAACGTGGCAATGCGGAGCTCAGCTCCATTTGGGCCTCAAACGGGGCATTTGTTACATAAAAACCATTGAACGCCGAAAAGGAAGCTGGGCGGGCTATTCACACAGGAGCCTTGACGAACCAGTTCTCGGGCTTGATCAATTGTGTACTCCACAACGTCGATGATTTCATCCTCAACGCCACCGCCGTTGGTCGATTTGTCTTCGTCTGTCACTTCGCAGTAGTACATCGTTTGGAATGATCCGTTCGTGCCGACGCCGGCTCTGGGAATTGAATCGATGATTTTAATCTCTGTGGATGCTCGTGTTTGAGACGGGAAGGAGCTCACCTGTACGTCAAAACCTCCTCCAACCGTTCCACAACGACATTGTAGCCGCATTCCTCCAGAACTTCCTCCCGGGCGATTTCCTTCAGCGACTTTGATTTGTCCACAATTCCAGCGCACAGTTCCAGTGTGATGCCTAGATTGACGGGGAACTTTTCCACATCAAATGTCGTGTTGTTGGGATCGTCGGCCGTGACAATTGAATGATAAACAGCTGAAATGAGATCACCATGATG
>JANSTV010064496.1:0-23696 GCA_027564135.1 Lestremia cinerea
GAAGACCACAAGAGAGAAAGTGCACAAATTGATCGAATATGGGAAGAACAGTGTCAACACCCAGGAGATTGCCTGGAAGATGGCCAGGATGTGGAAGAAACGCGATCCACCGAAGTAAGTTGACAGCCACAACGTGAGAGAGCCCAAAATCAGGCGGAGCACTTCTAGAATTAGGAATGCGAAGGTGATATTAATCTCCAACGATTGACTGAGGAAATCATTCCAGGTGTCCACGACGCAGAAGGTTGCGAGAAGGTTTGACGCCACCAAACTGGTGAGACGGTTGAGCGTTGCGAGGACGATTGGACGCCAGTTCTTTTCTTTGTCTTCTGTTTGTTGCGAAGCTTCTAGCTTCATCTCCTCGAATTCTTGGCTACTGCGTTTTGGGCGAATCTTTGAGAACTCCTTCAGAGCTTCTGGTTCCTTGTTGCGTTTCAGAAGGAACGCAATCGATTCGTTTCGAACCAATGGACTCAGAATTAAGGCGAGCAGTCCAAATACCACAGTAGACGACCAAAATCCTTCCTCCAGTACCCGCCTTCTGGAATGCGACGACTGAGTGGTGAGGATGCCAGCGAGTAACACAGTTGAAATTGCTGAGGAGTATGTAATGCACCACAGAATGATAGCTCGCATTCGTTTCGATGGCAATTCTGAGGCGTGAACGATGATTGTGACGAATATCGCGCCATATGCCGCACCGCCGAAAACAGTAGGAAATATTGAACGAGTCCAATAGAGTGGAAACGTGCTCAGAGCACCGCCGATGAAAGCTAGTAAGCCACCGAAATGCTATGAAAAGAGAGAAATTAGGAATGAATCGTTGAAATTTGACTCAGACTCACATAAATGGATCGCTTGTACCACTTGCGAGAGACGGCTGCAGCGAAAGCGCTCCCAAAAATGGCTCCGACCAACCAAAGCGAAATCGGAAGAGTTTCCTGTGCTGGTCGGTAATAAAATGTGTAGTCCAAAGAGCGGCTATAGGCTGTTTCGGAGGAATAACTATAACTAGAACCATAACCAACACCACCAATTGGGGGGGGACGACTGGTTTCATATTCGTAAACATAGAAAATGTGGAAGAAGCTCCAGACCCGGTGCACTCCGAAAGAGAGAAGAATCACCAAACCTGTGAAAAGTCTTCCATTACGCCGCCGTTTAAAATATATTTGACTGGGATGGTTCTTGCCTGCGAGGATCGACACGAAATATTGCCAATTGTCGCCCCAAATGTGAAAGCAATTGAGTTGCACTTCGTCGGCTTTTTGGGTTTGTTTGGGTTCTTCAATTTCCACTTTCACATTCACTTCAGTCAAGGCGCTCTCAGTTGGTTGATGCTGAGCAACCAGAACGACTGCCTCTTTAACTGACACCTCCACCGAAAGCTCATGAAGTGGCGGAGCTGTTGGACTAAAATCCAGCGTTGGATAAATCCCTTCTGGAGGTGGTTCACTCTTTGCATCGCTCATCTTTTAAAAATTGCGTTAAAAATTCTCTTCAAAACAAAGCTATTCACTCGGACGCTCGCTGAATAACTGACTATGCCTCTGTAGCTGTTCTTCGAAAGTGCCTTCCGTCGCAGAGATAAGCCTCAGCGGTTACCTCGTCGTCATCAACCAAATTCAAGCAAAAAACAATTTCATTCCCGGTCAAATTCTCCAAAAAAAAACAATTGAAATAAATTGTAAGCAAAATTTTCTCTCAGATTACTCTTATCATTCGCGGCTCGCTGAGCCGGCAATCGTTGTGATTTGTTCTCAAACATTCGAAACAAAAGCTTGCGGCTGCTTGATCAAAGTTCATGTCGATGCACGAGGCCTTCAAGTGAGTGAGTGGTCGATTTTCTCACAATTTCTGCTTTTAGAATTAGTTAATGCAGCGTCCATGCATTGAAGACCGCTTGAATTACCGCTCTTGTGGGCGAAATTGCCTGCAATCAATTTTATCTTGACCAATGCAAATTATAAGAGCCGCGCAGTGGCGCTCCCATATTTAAGGTCAACGAATCAAATGAAACAATCAGAAATTGTAGTGCGAATAAGCGATAATCATTTATTGAAAGCGCAGAGAATACAAAAATGTGGTTGAACTTCACCCATTCCGGTAGGAATAAGAATCAAGCGAAGACGTTCATGATCGCAGCAAAAGCCTTTCCCACAACTCCTTTTGAGCCTTTCGGTCCACTCTTCGCGTAGTACTGCTGAGTGACGCTATTAGCGAACAAAACTATCGCAAACAGAAGCTTCAAAAATGAGAACAATTCAAAATGATTCAAAAAGATGAAGACAATGTGAACGACATTCTCGACCGCAGCAACGGTGGCAATCGATCGAGGCTTCGAGTCTTGCGGGAACGTATTGGCCAATTGAGCAATCGAAATAGATTCGTAGCCCAATGAGGTGAAGACGTAGAAGACCACAAGCGATAAAGTGCCATAATTGATCGAATATGGGAAGAACAGTGTCAACACCCAGGAGATTGCCTGGACAATGGCCAGGATGCGGTAGAAACGCGATCCACCGTAGTAAGTTGACAGCCACAAGGTGAGAGAGCCGAAAATTAGACGAGACACTTCTAGAATTAGGAATGCGAAGGTGACATTGATGTTCAACGTCGGACCAGCAGCATTATTCCAATAGTCCACGATGCAGAAAGTTGCGAGAAGGTTTGACGCCGCCAAACTGGTGAGACGGTTGAGCGTTGCGAGGACGGTTGGACGCCAGTTCTTTTCTTTGTCTTCTGTTTGTTGCGAAGCTTCTAGCCTCATCTCCTCGAATTCTTGGTTACTGCGTTTTGGGCGAATCTTTGAGAACTCCTTCAGAGCTTCCGGTTCCTTGTTGCGTCGCAGCAGGAACGCAATCGATTCGTTTCGAACGAATGGACTCAGAATTAAAGCAATCAGCCCAAAAGACAGAGGGAACGAGCAATATGTAGTCTCTATTACCCGTCTTATGGCATCTCCCGCAGTGCTGAAAATGGCAAGCATCACCAAAGATGATATATTTGATGAGTATGTGATGCACCACAAAATGATAGCTCGCATTCGTTTCGATGGCAGTTCTGAGGCGTGAACGATGATTGTGACGAACATTGCTCCATATGCCGCACCGACGAAAGCCGGGGACAAACTTGAATTAATCCAATAGAATCCAGAGATGCTCGCGACGCCACCGATGAAAGCCAGAAGGCCGCCGAAATACTAATAGGAAGATAAAAATAACCCAATGAAAATGCGATGGAGTTTAGAGATTGAAATTTGACTCAGACTCACGTAAATGGATCGCTTGTACCACTTGCGAGAGACGGCTGCAGCGAAGGTGCTCCCAAGAATTGCTCCAAAAAACCAACTCGCAATCGTAATAGTTTCCGATTCTGGTGGCGAATGAAATGGGAATCCCAAGGACCTGCTAAAGCCATCTTCGAAATATTCGTACTTATAGAAGATGTGGAAGAAGCTCCAGATCCGGTGAACTCCAAACGAGAGAAGAATAACCAATCCTGTGAAAAACTTTGAATTACACCGCCGTTAAAAATGAATGTCGCTGGAGTGGTTATTGCCTGCGAGGATCGACGCGAAATATTGCCAATTGTCGCCCCAAATGTGAAAGCAATTGAGTTGCACTTCGTCGGCTTTCGGGGCTTCTTTGGGCTCTTCAGCTTCCACTTTCACTTCAGTCCAGGCGCTCTCAGTTGGTTGATGCTCAGCAGCCAGAATGACTGCATCCTTAACTGTCACCTCCACCGAAAGTTCATGAAGTGGCGGAGCTGCTGGACTAAAATCCAGCGATGGGTAAATCCCCTCTGGAGGCTCTTCACTCTTAGCATCGCTCATCTTCTAAAAATTGCGTTAAAAATTCTCTTCAAAACAAAACTATTCACTCGGACGCTCGCTGAATAACTGACCCAGCCTCTGGAGCTATTCTTTGAAAGTGCCTTGTGTCGCAAAGATTAGCCTCAACGGTTACGGTATCGTCATCAACCAAATTAAAGCAAAAGTTATTACATTTCCGTTAAAATTTCCAAAAAAAAAAAAATAACTGAAATTCTAGGCAAAAATTTCTCTCAGATTACTCTTATCAAATGCGCATTGCAAGTCGCTGAGCCGGCAATCGTTGTGATTTGTTCTCAAACATTCGAAATGAAAGCATGCGGATGCTTGACCAAAGTTCTTGTCGATGCACGAGGCCTTCAAGTGAAAGCTATATTTGGATATCCAGTAGGCGAATGCAGCCGGTTCGAATCCAGTGAAATTGCACAGCTTTTCGGCACGCAATGCTTGACCGCTCGTGATCAATCTCATAAAACAGTCATCTTCTGCATTGGTCAACTGTCAATATAAGCTAAGGCCGTTCTCGGACACATGCACGCGTCCAATTCAACCACCAACAACCGAAGCAATGCATTAATCATTTATTCAATATTCAATTCAATGGAGACAGATAGAGCATCGCTGTTTAGCGACGAAGTTGTTATCTTTGAGCTGACCTGGGTTGTTTGAAATTGAAATGAAGACCGATTTTATGACCATTTCTTCGTTTTAAATTATTTAATGCAGCGAAGACCGCTTGAACCATCGCTCTTGTGGTTACGCTTGACTGAAATCGCCTGCAATCAATTTTGTCTTGACCAATGCAATATACCAATGCATAAGAGCCGCGCAGTGGTGCTCCCATCTTTAAAGTCAATGAATGAAATGAAACAATCAGAAATTGTAGTTCGAATAAGCGACAAAATATAATGAAAGCGCAGAGAATACAAAAAATATGGTTTAAATTCGCCGATCCTGGGTGGAAATAGAATCAAGCGAAGACGTTCAGGATTGCAGCAAAAGCCTTTCCCACAACTCCTTTTGAGCCTTTCGATCCGCTCTTGACGTAGTATTGCTGAATGACGCTGTTAGCAATCAAAATGATAGCAAACAGAATTCTGGCAATGAAGATCAAGGCGAAGTGATTCAAAATGACGAAGACAATTTGAACGACATGCTCCACCACAGCAACGGTGGCAATCGATCGAGCCCTCGAGTCTCGCGGGAACGTCTTGGCCAATTGAGCAATCGAAATAGATTCGTAGCCCAATGAGGTGAAGGCGTAGAAGACCACAAGCGAAAAAGAGCACAAATTGATATTTGAAAATGGGTAGAACCAGGTCAGCGCCCAGGAGATTGCCTGGAAGATGGCCAGGATATGGAAGAATCGCGATCCACCGAGGTAAGTCGACAGCCACAACGTGAGAGAACCGAAAATCAGACGAGACGCTTCCAGAATTAGGAATGCGACTGTGACATTAATCTTCAACGATTGACCAACGAAATCATTCCAGGTGTCCACGATGCAGAAAGTTGCGAGGAGGTTTGACGCCACCAAACTGGTGAGACGGTTGAGCGTTGGGAGAACGATTGGACGCCAGTCCTTTTCTTTGTCTTCTGTTTGTTGCGAAGCTTCTAGCTTCATCTCCTCGAATTCGTAGCTACTGCGCCTCGGGCGGATCTTTGAGAACTCCTTCAGAGCTTCTGGTTCCTTGTTGCGTTTCAGAAGGAACGCAATCGATTCGTTTCGAACAAATGGAACCAGGATTAAGGCAAACAGTCCCAAGACCAGAACAAACAACAAGTAAAATCCATGTTCCATTATTCGTCTTCTGAAATCCGACGAAAAAGCACTTAATATGCCAGCGAGTACCACAGTTGAAATAGCTGAAGAGTATGTGATGCACCACAGAATGATAGCTCGCATTTGTTTTGATGGAAATTCTGAGGCGTGAACGATGATTGTGACGAATATCGCGCCATATGCCGCGCCGCCAAAAACAGTCGACCACATTGGAAGTGTCCATTGAAAGGCGCTCAGTCCACCGCTGATGAAAGCTAGTAGGCCGCCGAAATGCTACGAAGAAGAGAGAAGAAGAGCAATGAAAATGCGGAGGACTTTCGAAGTTGAACTTGATTTGACTCAGACTCACGTAAATGGATCGCTTGTACCACTTGCGTGAGACGGCTGCAGCGAAGGCGCTCCCAAGAATGGCTCCGACAAAATAAGTTGCAATCGAAAGAGTTTCCTGTGCAGGTTCATAATAAAATGTGTAGCCCAAGGAAGCGCTATGAGCATTTTCGGAGGAATAACCATAGCCATAACCATCATTAAATTGGCGGTTAACAACTGAGCCATACTCGTAAACATAGAAGATTTGGAAGAAGCTCCACATCCGGTGCACTCCAAACGAGAGAAGAATCACCAAACCTGTGGAAAATTTTCAATTATGCCGCCGTTAAAAATATATTTGACTGGGATGGTTCTTGCCTGCGAGGATCGACACGAAATAACGCCAATTGTCTCCCCAGATGTGGCAGCAGTTCGATTCTTTCTCATAATTGTCGTCCGTTGAAGCTTCTTGGGGCTGATTAGAGTCCAATTTTACTTCGCCCAAAGAATCTTGTGCCGTTTCAGCAATCATCAATTCACAAAATGGCGGAGCCGTTGGTGTAATGTTGAGCGTTGGGTGAACACCATTTGAGAATTCTTCACATTCGCGTTCGCACATTTTTCAAAAATTATTTTGCTTACTTCACTCAAAGGTCTTCGAGCAACTGATCGTTTTGCTTTGCTCTGAGCGTGGCATTTCCTGCGTTCAGATGGAATGATAAGCGCCCATTATATCATTCGCATTTCGAATAATCCAATCGCTGTGCCGTTTCCGGCTGTGGAATTCGAAAAATGAATGCAAAATTCGGTTGAGCCAATTAAGATGTTCTTGACGAGATTCTTATCGTCGAACTGACCTTGGCGGCTTGAAATCGAAATAAAAGTCATTTTTTGACCACTTTTGTTTTTTGAACTATTTTTGCAGCCCTTGCTGCTGAATCGTGGCTATTGTGGTGACGCTTGACTGAAATTGCCTCCACTCAACTTTAGTTTAATCATCACAAAATACGTGGGAATCTCGGAAAAATTCCTGAAAGCTTTTTTTCATACAAAAGCTTACGTTCAACTCAATCGAAATTCTTCGGAATCGAAATCCTTTGTGTGAACAATTTCCAACATTCGAAAATCTCTCTAGAAATTCTGGAATCGCGTTTACCTCCTCGGTAAATTATAAGAACCGCACAGTGGTGCTCCCATCTTTGAGGTCAACGAATCAAATGAAATTTTCAAAAATTGTAATTCGAAAAAGCGATAATTATTTATTGAAAGCACACAGAATACAAAAATATTGTTGAATTTCACCCATCCCGGGTGGAAATAGAATCAAGCGAAGACGTTCATGATTGCAGCAAAGGCCTTTCCCACAACTCCTTTGGAACCTTTCGGGCCACTCTTGGCGTAGTGTTGCTGAGTGACGCTGTTAGCAATCAAAATGATAGCAAACAGAATTTTGACAATGAAGATCAAGGCGAAGTGATTCAAAATGACGAAGACAATTTGAACGACATGCTCCACCACAGCAACGGTGGCGATCGATCGAGGCTTCGAGTCTTGCGGGAACGTCTTGGCCAATTGAGCAATCGAAATAGATTCGTAGCCCAATGAGGTGAAGACGTAGAAGACCACAAGAGAGAAAGTGCACAAATTGATCGAATATGGGAAGAACAGTGTCAACACCCAGGAGATTGCCTGGACAATGGCCAGGATGTGGAAGAAACGCGATCCACCGAGATAAGTCGACAGCCACAACGTGAGAGAGCCCAAAATCAGGCGGAGCACTTCTAGAATTAGGAAAGCGACTGTGACGTTAGTTCCGTACGGCGCACCAAAGAAATCATTCCAGGTGTCCACGACGCAGAAAGTTGCGAGGAGGCTTGACGCCGCCAAACTGGTGAGACGGTTGAGCGTTGCGAGGACGATTGGACGCCAGTTCTTTTCTTTGTCTTCTGTTTGTTGCGAAGCTTCTAGCTTCATCTCCTCGAATTCTTGGTTACTGCGTTTTGGGCGAATCTTTGAGAACTCCTTCAGAGCTTCTGGTTCCTTGTTGCGTCTCAGCAGGAACGCAATTGATTCGTTTCGAACGAATGGACTCAGAATTAAGGCAAACAGTCCAAATGCCAGAGTAGATGAAAAAAATCCATTCTCCAGTGCCCGTTTTTTGTAATCCGACGAATAAGTGCTAAGGAAGGCAAGGAGGACCACAGTTGAAATTGCTGAAGAGTATGTGATGCACCACAGAATGATAGCTCGCATTCGTTTCGATGGCAGATCTGAGGCGTGAACGATGATTGTGACGAATATTGCGCCATATGCCGCACCGGCGAAAACAGAGGACAAAATTGAGTGACTAAAATAGAATGGAAAGATGCTCAGGACACCGCTGATGAAAGCTAGTAGACCGCCGAAATGCTATAAAGAAAAGAGAAGAAGAGCAATGAAAATGCGATGAATTTAGAGGCTGAAATTTGACTAAGACTCACGTAAATGGATCGCTTGTACCACTTGCGAGAGACGGCTGCAGCGAAGGCGCTCCCAAGAATGGCTCCGACGAACCAACTCGCAATCGTAAAACTTTCCTGTGCAGGTCGATAGTGAAATGAGAAACCCAAGGAATCGCTATAGGCATTTCCGGAGGAGGAAGAATAATCATAATCATCATCATCATAAGAAGGACGCCTATAAACGGATTCATATTCGTAGACATAGAAGATGTGGAAAAAACTCCAAATCCGGTGCACTCCAAACGAGAGAAGAACCACCAAACCTGTGAAAAGTCTTCCATTACCCCGGCGTTAAAAATATATTTGGCTGGGATGGTTCTTGCCTGCGAGGATCGACGCGAAATATTGCCAATTGTCGCCCCAAATGTGAAAGCAATTGAGTTGCACTTCGTCGGCTTTCGGGGCTTCTTTGGGCTCTTCAGCTTCCACTTTCACTTCAGTCCAGGCGCTTTCAGTTGGTTGATGCTCAGCAGCCAGAACGACTGCCTCTTTAACTAACACCTCCACCGAAAGCTCATGGAGTGGCGGAGCTGTTGGACTAAAATCCAGCGTTGGATAAATCCCCTCTGGAGGTGCTTCACTCTTTGCATCGCTCATCTTCTAAAACTTCCGTTAATATTTCTCTCTTCAAAACAAAACTATTCACTCGAACGCTCGTCGAATAACTGACCATGCCTCTGTAGCTGTTCTTCGAAAGTGCCTTCCGTCGCAGAGATAAGCCTCAACGGTTACCTCATCGCCAGCAACCAAATTCAAGCCACAAAAACTACATTTCCGGTCAAATTTTCAAAAAAAAAAAACAATTGAAATTCTAGGCAAAAATTTCTCTCAGATTACTCTTATCAAATGCGCATTGCAAGTCGCTGAGCCGGCAATCGTTGTGATTTGTTCTCAAACATTCGAAATGAAAGCATGCGGATGCTTGACCAAAGTTCTTGTCGATGCACGAGGCCTTCAAGTGAAAGCTATATTTGGATATCCAGTAGGCGAATGCAGCCGGTTCGAATCCAGTGAAATTGCACAGCTTTTCGGCACGCAATGCCTGAGCGCTCGTGATCAATCTCCCAAGAACAGCCATCATCTGCATTCGAATTGGTCATTCATCAAATCGAGCTGAAGCCATTTCCGAACACATGCACGCATTGAATGCAACCACCAATATCCAAATCAATTCACCAATCTCTTGCGAAGCTATGCTGCCGCTCGAGCCCGAGTCATTCCAAACGCATTCATTGCGACTTGAATTTGTTCGACAAATCTTCAATTCCGCTTGCCGCATGCCCATTATCAAATTGCATTCGGTGGTTTTGTCCCAATCACAAATGTCCGCAATATCTATATCGACTTCGAATCGACTCAATTCTACAATGAAATTAGTTTATTGCGGTTTGATTTGGCATTCGTTTTGTTCATGAACTGGGAGAGTGAGTTTTCAACTATTTGCGGTTGCCGTTTGATTGAATTGAAAGTTTTCGCTTGGAATCCCGACCTCAACCAAATTCAAAAATACTCCTCGAATCGAATCCATTCCATTCCGACCACATTCATTGACCGCATAAGCCGGTCGCCACTTCATTTGCGACAACGACAACAGCGAAATTCAATCCGAAGTCATCTCGCCCGAAAAAGAAACCATCAATTTGAAAATTGCCATCACTTACCCGACAATTGACGCCACCCATCGTGCACATTCTTCCAAAAGCATGAATTTCAATTCGAATTTTTCGATAATTTATGGTTCGTCTTATGACCATAAACGGCGATCCATAAATTCTGATAAATTGCGGAATGCATTTCAAAACCGTTATTCGAACCGCATCCATGCATTCCCCCATTGCCCCGAGTCACCCCCTCAACCCCACTTCCTTACCTCTGGATGGCTGTCGAGGTTGCCTCATTGCCATTGCTTACCTTTGATTGCCATCGACGATCATTATTGCTCAATAAAAATGCGATTTTAAGACCATTTTAATGCGATTAAAAATCATAACGAGCATCACAAACGACCGAAAAAGGTGAACACAGAAACAGCATTTTTCTCACTTATTGAACTTTATTTAATTTTGCTTTTTGCTTTCATTGATGCATCGATAGCGAATGATACAAATGATTCCTTTTTTTGGGAAACGTACAAAAGAGAAGATTAAAAATTAAAGAAAAAAAACAGGGAATTAAATTACGAAAAAACTGAAATGTTAATCAATTGAAACATTCTTAAATAAAAAATAGCTACGACAAAACAACAACAACATCAACAATCATTTTGACTGGGCCGGTTTTTTGGTCATTGGTTGCGATTTACGATGGCCCATTTGGCCCATTTGCAGCGAATCCGCGATTAATGATTTCGTTTATTTTCAATGAATTTGGTTTTGTAGCGGCTCAATAGCGATATTAATGCCATTTTTTTTGCGCTCATCTCGATCGGCTGACTAGGTCGGGCAATTGGTAATTGTTTCGTAAATTATCGTTTGGGGGCCTGTACGGGAATTTTACTACGGTTTTTGAACTGCGGTTCTTTTGGTCTCGCTTCGAAGGGAATGCTTTCTGGAGAATCAAAAGATAAAGAGATAGGGAGGGAGATAGATGGAGGAAGGCGAAGAGAGAGGATGAGACAGGGAGAGAAAGATAAAGGAAAAAGAGAGAGATAGAGGGATAGAGAGAAAGAGAGATAGAGTAAGAAAAAGAGATAGAGTAAGAAAAAGAGATAGAGTAAGAAAGAGATAAAAACAACAAAAAGAAAGTGAACGAGAAATAGAGATTATTCAGACAGTCAGTTTCGAATCTCTGGACAATGGTCGATGCTGAATGAACTCATCGTTCCACAAATGAGCTGACCCATTTCCGCAGGATTTCCTATCCAAACCAATCATCATCAAGTGGATATTGTGTGCATCCATGCTCCAATCTCTGCACAAGAATGAACCGACCAAGGATACGAGAAAAAAGGAAGAGAAAGAAAACATTTGAAACATTCGAAAATTATAATTTCGAATGAAAACTTTAAAGCGAGAAATAGAATTCTTAATGCAGTGGATTTACGATCGAAATTAATTAACGCGACTGGGATTTCGGTTGGGAATGTCGAGTGGGACTCTTTTATTTTTGGCGTTGCTTGAGAAATAAGCTGATAATGTGGCGGCATTGCGCTGTTGGAAACTACGGTGCCGAGAGCTCACAAGAGCTCGAGGACGAAACAACCCGAAGGCGAAGCGGAGCCAACCGCCGTGCAAGACATGCTCACATTCCGACATCATGACATAATCCGACCGACACACGAACGTGTTATCTCACGCGCGCGACAGTAAAACCGTGTGTTCATTCTGGTTGAATGCAATTCACAGAAGCCATGCCATTCGATGAAAATCTCCCTGACGCAAAAAAAAAATAAACGAAACGCAACAGAAGGAAAAAAGAGACGAAGAGAGCGTGTTTGGTTGCTTTGCAGGGCCCCGGACAGTGGATGAATACGAAGGGGGACATTCGTTGGGAGATCAACGGCGGTGATGAGACGCAACCAAAGATGAACTTTTCAAAGTGGCGGCGCTTCAGCTAATTTAACTCGGTTGTTTTCATTTGACCTACTTGCCAGCCATTTGTGTATCGCAGTCGTTGCGGCTTTCCATTCAGTTATCTGTGCATGTGCTTGTGCCAGCGCCTGTGTCAGTGTCTGTGGCCATTGCCTATGTGGGACTGCTGCTTGCTTACTGTTTGCTTGCAAAATTATTATTTTCATTTGCGCCGGCACCACGGAAAATGTAAACTTGCATTTTAAAAGACGAACTTTACTTATCGTCTCGTTCTCGTTCGGTTGATTGCCGTAATCTCTTTTGCATATTTTGCGAAGGCAACAAGGTTGAGCGAACATGCTTTTTTTTCGTTGGCTATTCGTTGCTTTTGTTGTTAGCTTTTTGTGAATGTTCGGTGCAGGATTTTCCATTGCTTTACGACCGACATAATCATTGTGATTTATGATTGCTTCCGAAATTGGAATTTTTGGCATCGAATTGAATCGGGGCGCTGGGATTCGATGGGATTCCGTCATACCAATGTGCCCAATTGCGATCCATCCTCGCCCAATGAACTGAGACCGGTGTCCGAGTCGGGATCCTTTGCAAAGCCGTTCATCAGTTTCTTTGGTCCAACTTTGACGCAGGTGGCCGTTGCCGGTTTGCTGTTAAGATTTCTTTGGTCGCTCGGCTGGACGAAATGCTCCTTCTGGAAGAACAATGGAGCTTGACTGAGGATCACATGGTCCGGTACAACGTATGGATGGGCTGCTTGTGAAGTACTCGCCACGGCGAATGTCTTCGGACTCGGCAACATGCTCTGATAAAAGTTCATTTGCTGGCTCAGCACTTGCTCAGTGCTCCCCACGATCGGTCCCATAGTCCGGGTCGCCGGTGTTATTGAGTTGTATTGCACATCGGAAGGTATCTGATTCATCGACACTTCCGGCCTCGTCAGCTCCATCGCCTCTAGCTCTCGACTCAGCTTCTTCACGATGTCCGTCTTCACGACCAGCATCTCATTCGAAACATCTAGCTCGTGCTCCATCTTCTCCATTTCCTGATTCCTCGTTGTTATATCGCTGTTGACTCCTTCAAGGGCCGCTTTGATCTCCGCCTCCGTCATCGAGGGATTGTCCAATTCGGATTTTCGGATTTTCGCATTTAATCGAACCAACAGCTCCTCTTCACGTTGAATGTGCTTGTTCATCGCGACCACTTTCTCCAAAAGGTCTATTTGACTCGCCAGATTATCCTCCAATTTCTTCTCATCCTCCGTCACTGTTGTTGCTGTTGTTGTCGTCGTCGACGGTTCATTTTTTTGCGCTTCGCAGAATTCTTTACGACCTTCGTGCTCTTTCATCAATTTCGCTTCACGCGTTGACGACGAGCTCCGTTTGGTGTTGTAACCCGGTTTGGTTTTTTCGCCGGCACCGTCGAGACGTTCATTGGGGATTTCATCGGATTGCACCGGTGATTGTCCAACCTCTGGGGAAGTGGTTGCGTATTCTGTTTGAACGCCGCTGTCACTGTTGCCGGTGGCGATTTCCTTATCGTCAGAGTCCCGAAGGCTGTTCAGGTAAGTTTCCAGCAGGTAGTTCTTTCCGTGCTCTTTCTCACGTAGACGATGTCGATCTTCCTCGATTTTCGTTATTTGACATTCACGATCTCTGCGGGAAGAGGGAAATCGTATGGTTAGACACTGACGGGTCATACACTCTCTCAAGGTCACTCACCTCAACTTGAATAACTGCTGTTGAATGGTCTCACCCTGCTCAAGAATCAGCTTCATCAGTTTCTCAATGGTCGTCTTGGAAGATTTCGGATGGATGGTTTGAGCGTGGGTGACCCACGTTGAAGTGGCCTTCGATGTTCGATGACGCTTCCGACGGACAATTGCACTGTCAGCAAAGGGACTCTCCCGGCCACTGTCGTAGTCCAAGGCTTCGTTACTGTTTTGTTGACTTGTCGATTCGTTGACTCGATGCGACGAGTCAATTCGTCGCAGTGAAAGACGTACCTGCAGAAATGAGACAAACAAACCCAAATGAAATTTTCGTGGAAGTAATAATTCTCATAATAATCGACATTTTCCCAGAAGCATTTCCATTTTTCGGGAAATTGAGTTTTCATTTCGTTTCTCTGAATTGAATATGTTGTCTGTGATTTGCCAGTTTGAGACAACGAAATTTAATTAAAAATTATTCAAAGTAGCGAAACGAAATGAAACGAAGCAAAATAATTGCAAAAGCAAAGAAAGACTAAATAGAAATTGCGAGATAACAAGCATTTCGAGGTGACTTCTGAATGCGATTCGTACAATGCAATCGCACATTCTTATCTGTGATGGGCGAAATTTCAGCGGTTTAGCGTCCTTCGCAAAAAAGGAGTTGCGAAAAGGCCTTTTTGGTTAGGCTTTTTGAATAGGTTTTATGAAGAGGCTTTATGAAAAGAGTTTTAGAAGTTAATCTTTCCACGAATAAATTCCCTCAAAAATTAATTAAGCTCCGCATCCACCAACCACGCTCCAGCCACATCCACAAGCAACGCAAACACTCCAAACCCCTTCGACGATCCACGCGAAAAGCTCTCAAAACGCTTCAAAACAAATCAAAACCAACCGAAATCATCGAAAGCGAAACAAACAACAACCGAAAAGTGCACGATGTATCCTCAAGCGCATCCAAGTCCCAAAGGTAGTAAAATATTGCAACACTGTTTCAATTTGGCGAACCGACAGAGAGCGGTGTGCGTTTGTGTATTTCGTGCATTTCCCCATTCCCGTTTGAAGAAAAAACAAGGAAACTTTTTAATTAAATACGATGCTGCTCTTAATATGAGGAAATGATTCGTTGATGCGAGGACATGAAATGGAGTGGAGTGGATCAACGGCAGATGGAGTATGGACAGAGCACTAGTTGGGCGAATTTAGTTGGGCATTATTTATAATTCATGCAAACAAACAATCACAACATCCGCTTATCCGTTCATCCGTTGCGAGGATGCCAAGAGATTCGGAAATATCTTGGTTGAAGCGTTCCAAATGCCAATCGTAACAAGACGCTCTCGAATGAGAACAATAAACATTTGTGAAAAAAAAACATCAACAAATATTTCATCTTTTCATCCGATGCCAGACAAATCGAAATGGCAGGCACTGAGCCGTCTTCGCTGTTGACCTCGTCGTCCGTTGTTGTCTTTATCCGTTGTCCTCGTCACTTTCGGCGAAACGTAAAACTCAATTTTGCGTTGGGCGAGACTTTATGAAGCATATGATTGAATTTCCCGGCGATGAATCCGGCATAGCAAATGCGACCATATCTTGATGGTTGTGAAATTTCGAAGTCGTAAAGAAAAACGAAAAAAAAACAAAATTTCATGTTTTTGAATGTTTATTGGTCGAAGGGTCGTTTTCTGTTTTCGTAATAAATGCGCATACGTGCCTATCACCGCCAGTTGGCCCATTCAAACAATGAAATCACAGTGGCTGCGAACCCATCACCCCGCCGGGCCAGTGCAAGCCAACACATCACCATTTCCCTTGGAATTTTCGCCGTCATACTAAAGTCTTATTCACTGGCGAAATTTAATGGGAATTTTATAAGCGAAGAACCTGATGGTGAATGATGCCTCCGATGGCATTCAGCAGGGATGACAAATCATCTAATTTGCTCTATATTTACGGTGCGTGGTGTCTTTTGATGTTACCGTCGTTGACGACAATGAGTGCTGAGATACTCAACCTGTTCTTCACAGCTTCATCATCACCATCACCAATATGATCGACCCGAATCTCAGAACGAAGGCAAAACAATCAATTGATGATGGCTCACCATTAACCCAACCGAAGGATGACCCTCCAACCCCCTTTGACATAAGCTCCCGATCGGCTCAACTGACACAAAATTCTTCCTCAGATTTAATTACAGCTCGCAAATCCAAAGCATCAAGTCCATGAATCGGTTCAATTAATGGAATAACTGGTGAACATTAAAAATGTAATAAATCCATTAAGCTGAGATTTTTCTCCGGGCAAGTTTCTCGGCAACCTCAAACCCCCCACAAACAACAACAACAACATCAATAGTAATCATCTCTTTGCTTATGAATAATAAATGTGACGGTTTGCCTGGAATGCGCTCACCGAAATGAATCATCTCAAAGCCAAAACACGAAATGCTTGATGGCAGGCAACAAAGAAAACGATAAAAATAGTTTTTCAAACATTTAATCGGCAACATTATTATCATCATTATAACGGTTCTTTATCGTCATCATCATCACAGGATGGTGCGTGGTATGCTACGAATGAATTTCACCATTCCCACCCCACGCAGAGACAATGCGACTGGCAAATGTAACGGATGATAATAGATTCGAATTGGAGTGGTTGTGATGCATTGTGGCTTTGTGGGCGAGGAGCAGCTTTTTAATGGTTTCATTTCTTTCATCTCGCGACAATGATGAAATTCAAGAGTTTTGAACCGAATGTCGTGGATGCATCCATTGTGTGTGTGGTTGTGTGTGTGTGTGGATGGGATGGCGGGTGATGTTCAAGGAATGGCTTGAATCTTGTGACGAGGGGCGGGTGGATGAACCATCCACGAGAAAATGGAGCGTTGCATTGAGCAACAATTGTGCACCAACAGAACAACAGCTTTCTCGACAGCGAACAGCACAGCACGGTAACGCTAGACAATGGCATTCGTAAATGAACTGAACACGTTTGATAATTTAGATAATTTTCTGTCTGCTACTGGTGCTGTTGGTGTTGCCGTTGCTTGTGATGGCTGATAGTGGAGTTGCCAGAGCACAAGTAAGTTTCGCTACATTAACTCAACGATGACGACGACGACAACGGTCATGGCTTCAACGACGACTGGTAATGATTTCTCGGGCGATACTCGATGCCAGCCACCGAGTTCACGTTTAGCTCTCATTTTGTTTATGAAATTTGAATATGCAATTTTGGCTTTGCGATTTTCATAATTTGATATTTTGTCTTCGGGGCGCGACTGCAACGGGTGGCGTCTGCTTTGCGGATTTTCGATAATAAGTTTTGGTTAAGCGCTGTTTTATTTTCTCTTCGAAACGAGACAATGCCGAAGAGATAAAATGGATATGACAGACACTCATTCCGAAGAAATGAATGGATGAGATTTTGACGATTGAAAGTTTCATCATTAAAATGGTATATGGAATTTGTCGGCTTTTGAAACAAAATTTTATGATTCATTCACGCGTTGGATGTTGAAGAGGCTTTTCTTCAAAAAGTTCTGAAAATTTTACGAAAAAAAAAAGAAAAAAAAAAGACTATTCAAAAACCTCTTCGGTTTGAATCCCTCAAAACCATCAGAGAAACGCATCAAAACAATCTGATGGGATGCCGGGAACTCCCAGCCAAAAAAAAAAACCAGTGAATCCCCCATCATGCCATCACACTCGCACACACAGTTCGTTCACTGTCATTAACCCAAACAAACCATAAAGCGACTGATAAGATTCGCAACGAAACGGCAAATGACGCGTGCACCAATATCACGTCCGCAAGATGTTGGTGTGTCGGCAAAACGACTCAATTCCGAGCTATAAAAGTGCCCGGGCAACGGTTGCTTGCAGTCAAAAGCTAAAGTGTTTGTAACGTGTTCATTTCATCGTCCGGTTAGAATGCGTGTCTGTGTCGCATCGAGTGCTGTGCTGTTGATGGGTGTCGCATTGATAGCTCATGTCAACGGTCAATGGGACGGAGGTTTGAGCATTTTGCAAGCAGTCTATCGGCCAGCGCCGGTGGTTATTCCACCACCCAAACGAATATCGTGCTTTGGCTATGAGCAGCCAGCAAGCTGCTACTACGCTTGCCTGTCACCGGACACGTGTCGTCGACCGGCCTCATTGAATTGCAATCCAAATTGCCTAGGTGAGGTTTGCCAATGCAAATCGGGCTACAAGCGGGCTATCGCGGGTGGCAATTGCTATCCACAACACCGAATATGCAGTTAATCGAACAATGATTCGATTACCGTCATGATGAATCAGGTGTCGGGGCTCTTCGCAACGGGAGACTAGCCATCACAACACACCGGTCGATATATTCAATAAAACTCATTATATTTGGAGGTCATTTAATAAAATTCTTATTTCGAAATTGGAATTGCGTTTCAATACCCTCCACAAAAGGGCGGCAAGCCACCGACAGTCCATTCAATTCAACCCCACGGGTTGATCAATCATGAAAATGGCTTGTCTGTCGTTAATTATTGATTCTTTTGCCGAAAAATCATCATTAACATCGAATAGCCAATTAAAATTAATGAAAGGACGACATTCGATGCAATGTTGCAGGGACTCGATTACGATTCAACCGAAAAAATCATGTCTAGCTCAACGAATAATTGGACGTTGTCGTCATCGTCACCATGGACAATGCCATTGAATAACCAGCCACGGTATTGATTGAGCGCATTTTCGTTCAATCATTAAAATAACCATTCGGTTGCAATGCCACCAGACGTCCGTCGGCAACGTTCTGCCGAAGTCGGCAGTTCCTTGCGGAGATGCCAATGAGCAAATTAACGGTAAACAAAGGTAAATAGTTCTCTTGTAAAATGTACATTACATTTGCATGTCAAATTACGTCAAAATCCACGCTGAGATTGAAGCACAAAGCTAACAAAATGGAATGGAATCGAATGAATGGACTTCAACTCAACCAGACGGAGCGCGCACTGACGTCGATGATGAAGTGATCGTATTTCTGCTTCAGTTTCCATATCGAACGATTCCACAGCTAATCCAGGTCAATTTTTTTTGCTGGGCATCAATGAATCCACTAAGCATAATTTCCAAAACTGAAAATATTTCCGGCGCATTCACATGAAACTGATGCGCGTAATGCACATAATTGAAGGGAAAAAATTGGATGAATCGAAAGAGAGAGAAAATTAGAGATACAGAGCGCAATAGTGAAATAGCAAAGTCATATTTAATAAAGCGTTTCGCGTGAAATACTTTGGATGCAGCGGAGCGCATATTTGAACGGCAGCAGCAACAGCAAACGAAGCAACATTATCGAACGAGAGAATTGCATAACAACTTGATATTGCATGTTGGGACAATGACATCGTGTGAGTGTGTGTGTGTGTGTATGCGTATGTGTTTGTGTTTACTTTGCTGTTTGTCGGTCATAAAATTCATGCTGGATGCTTTCGGAATGAATGCCATTTTGGCCGTTCAACAATAAGTCATGCCCTCGCATCAAGAGATTTTTCGGAAAGTTTTAACCAAATTCTGCATTTCCATGCGTTGCGGGAATGCCAATCACATCAAAACCCGTATACCGACCATCTCCACTCTGCCCCTCTAAAATTGTGCCTGCCATCCATCCGAGCCACTGCGTCTCAAAACAACGAAAATCCGGTGTTTACAAAGTCAGTTCACTCTCAATAAATTTATTAACATTATCTCTATTTACCGTGTATTAGCCGATGCATTCGTGCGAAATGCATCTTCATGTTATTTGGCAAATGCATTTTCGGTAAACCGATTGCAATCCAACCGGTTGGTGTCTTTTCGCATCGGGGACTAGTTGAAATACCTAGTGCATGATTTTCGTCGAGAGGAAAACGCTTAACCGACACCAATTGGACGAGCCAAGTGATTTTGGCCTTGTTTCTCCGAAGAAAATGAATGCAATTTAATTTTCCTGTGAAGATTTTCGTTGAGTATCAACATTACCCATCGACATCATCATCATCAAATATCAACTTTCAGGGCAACAGAGAGACGTTCATTCGATGCGGTTTGCCTGTTAACGGCATAATGCAACCAGAACATGGTACCGTCTCGAAGCATCTTCGTCGCAATGCCGCAAGCCATCGCTTTCAAAAATTAAAATGTAAAGGGCATTTGTTTACGGAAGATATTTGCATTTGAGGTAGTTGAGAGTGTATGAGAGAGGTGGAGGGAGAGAGAGAGATAGAGAGGGAGAGACAAGCAAGAGAGTTGGAGATTTTCGACTCATTCGAATTGTTCGACATTCGAATGGGTTTATCGAGATCATTACAGGAGACATGGCCCAGACGGTGTGTCTGTTGCGATAAGGCATCTTCGGACCGATGTTGTTTTGATTGCACTGGGAAGCTCTGAGAAATGTTCAGTCTGTTGGTGAACGGAAGCCCCAATATGCAAATGTCCTCATTGATTCAGTTCGCCTCCCCTCAACGTTTTTTCCAGCTCCCTCTCGAAATTCGTAACGTTTCATCGTCGAGTTGTTTGTTTGCGTAATGTTTGTGCAATTTAGTCAATCATATTAGCATGCAGCAACTGACTTGAGTTTATCAGAAAATGTTAATTTGCTCAACAAAATGCTGAAGCAATGAATTTGTGTGGTGAGAGTCGAATGTTTTTCAGAATGAATTAACTTGTTGGATTCCGGTTGGGTGATACCTCATGGGGCCAGTGTGTCTTAAGGAGTCACCTCTTCATCGGAAACATCAAAAGCTTTGTCGACAAAAGGAGCTACCGCATAGACCCCTTGCCGAAGCAATTCACCAGGAAGCTTATCAGAAATGCACCATCATCTCATTGGCTTCTGTCTCACTTCAAATCATGCACGATTCACTGCATTCAATCAGCTTGAATCAATCTGGTTTCTCATTTAAACGATTTTGTTTGCATTTTATTTGAAAAAAAAAATGAAAAATATCTATTTGACGTTCAAAGTGCAAGCCAATGATCCATTTTCGGAATGGCATGGATGACTGTGATTTGGAATGGGGAAGTGCAATGAATTCAAATTGGGAGGAAACGTGGAAGACAAAATGAAACGGAAATAGCACAAACAACCAATCAGAACATGATGCATTGACGACAAGTACGTAAACGAGATGGATGATGGGGACGATATGATTTCATTCAAGAAATTTCCAGTTTGAATTTATCGCAAAATAATACCTTTTTGACATTTCTCCAATGGAATTTCGAACATTTTAATTTTGCGCTAATGGAATTGATGATGCAATAAACTCAGGGAGAAATGGGCGGGGGGATGGAGAAAATCGAGGAAAAGTACGAGATTCCCTTGGTTTGATGGATGCGGATTGCATTACATCCAGCGAGGATCATAAAACGTTCGTTTTCAAAATCGAAATGCTTCCAAACAATGGCATTGAATATGCTTCAAAGCAAATATAAATCCCATCCATCGAGTTTTCGTCTGAGCGCAATTCAATCGTTAGAAGAGAAGAGAGAAGAAAATAAAAGAAAAAGCAGCAAAAAGCAAAAAGTAAAATTGTTGGAAACAAACACAAACACACGCGCAGACAGAATCCGTCGAACATTCAGTTAACTGAAGTGCAATAATATTTAAAGCACGATAAATTTCATTTGGAATCCTCTCGAATGACGGACCGAAACGAGCAGGACGACGGCTATTGAATTTCAAGGATGTGCATTGTGTTGAATTCAAGTGAAAATCAAAACAAATAGCACACCGTTCGTCGGACAATGGTTGGTGGCTGGTGACAATTTCCAGTAAATTGTGACGAATTGTCACATACTCTCCAAAGTTCTCGGAACTCTCCACAAAAACTCGCCACGTATAGAGCTGATCCACCTGAATTATTTATAGCATTATGAATGGGAACGTGCCGTAAAGCTTCCGAATGGACATAGTTTCATCAAAATACGACGGCTGGTGGGAGCATCTTCGGTCAAAAAATCGACAAAGCAATCGATAAATAGTTTCCATCAGTGTGACATGTGATTAATTACACTGCGAATGAATATCCGTTTCGGAATTGAATATCGATTAGCCTTTGCTCGCTTCTCCGCCGAAATGCATTTGAGTGATGTCTCTGATTCGAACAACGCCATTATTTCTCATTCAATCTGAGTTATTTGCAATGAATTGAAACAAACTTTGATTGTGACGGCGTGAGAGAGACCGTTCACTCGAAGAACGAACGGCACAAAACTCCAAAATCAATTTAAAAAGTTTTTCCGTTTTGTAAGCGAAAGCATCTCAGCGATATGGTTTGGCAAACAGGGATGTGTGCTTGGTATCGTCTGCGATCATTTCACTTAAAGGTTGATGGGAAAAGTTGAAACTCACCTCTGATTTGGTTTCACCCCATTCATTCCAGATCTTCCAAACTCTCGTTTTGGTCTCCAGCACCTGTTCAACGCGTCGCCATCGTTCCGTTATGACATACTTCCCGACGATATTTGCCGTTGCGGCGCTTCCCGACGGCGTAGAACCATCCAAAATGCCTTCATCACGCAACAAGGCATCGATTAATTGACCGCACGTGGTCTCCTCGCTGATGCCCGATATCCATCGTTGCTCCCCTCGCACCCAAATCGGAATCTCATTTGACATCTTCAATGCGTCATCAAGGGAGGACACTGTCGACGATGATGCTCTCGAACACAACGACACATTGTCACCATCGGCTTCCGTCTGCTTTTCGTTGAATCGTTGTTGCCTGTTTTTTTAACAAAAATAAAATTTGATTATTCGATTTAATTGAATTTCCTTGATGTGATTCGGTGAACTGTCACCGATGCAGAAGCGTGGCCGTTTTGAATCAACAAAATCATTTTACATTCAGAAATCAATCATAATTTCAAGCCTAAATACCGTCCCTCAATCTCGTTCTCATTCCAAGCACTTCCCAAATCGCACTGATTCAACATGCTGATTGTAGCTCCCTCATAATTATCGCGAATTATATCATTGTCTTCGATCAAATTAACATCAAAATCTTATTTGGCCTCCGTTGACATTGTAACAGCAAGACATTGCCATTTGTCGACGATGACATCCGAATGAGAACGAATCGATTCGGTGAATGGCATTGCCGTCACAGCATAATAGGCTCCCGCACACACGTGATTGAATAACGACGACGTGACACACCAGAAAACCAGTCAAAGTTCGCAAACATTCATCGACGGGAAGTCGCGCATTGCCAAACACAAAAATTGATGCTTTTGCCGCTGCTTTTTCGAATGATTTTCGCTTCTACGTCAATCTGTCGACGTCGCGTTGAAATTCAAGAAAATTTATTTCACGATTTTGACTATACGATGCCAGTGCCGATTACCTTTGGGATGCTCTGTCATGTGACAGCATCAACATTTTCCCAATCTTTTTTCGACATTTTATTGTTTGCATCGCGTCGACATTGCGTTTTGAATGTTTTGTCGGTGGCTTTGATGAATTAATAATTGTGCTGCTCGGTTGGCGGCTCTTCGAATCAACTTTCGGATGAGAATTGGTTGCGTTGATTAGCGTTGGTTTCCCATTGGAAATACCTTAGCAAATGCCTCTTGCAAATATTGATTATGAATTCCACTGGAAATGCTTCTGGAAAATCACCGGAAACTTTGAATTCTGTGAATTCGATGAACGTCGCATTCCAATCGGAATCCATAATTTGCAAGTGAATTCCGAAACAAGTTATTAATGATTAAATTCATTCTAATTACGCTCTCTCATTGCAAACGTCATTCAACCCCCAATGCCCCCTCCCACAAGTCCACCAATCGACTCAAAATAGCAAGTGTTGCTTTGAATAACATTATTTTGAAATTTAATACAATCGTCATCTCTGATCATCGTCATCGTCGCCATAGTCGTCGTCATCGTCGCAATCGTCTTATTGCAATTGTTATTGTTGGCAGAAATTTAAATAAACGACATCAAACTGAAACCGAAACTCAGTTCGAGCATCCATTTTGAAGTTGAGTCGTTTGAATAT
>JANSTV010064497.1:0-11511 GCA_027564135.1 Lestremia cinerea
CTATCCTCGCGGACTTCCTTACTTTCTCATCAGATTTCGCTGGGCCATCGTCAACATCACTACTGCCTGGTCCAGTCACGTCCATGCACACTTCTTTTTCCGCTTTACTGACTACCGAACCGGGTATTTGGTCATTATCCCGTTCGTTAAAATCGTCCAACATCTGAGTAAACGACAAGAATTGCTGCAGGTGCGGTCCTATCGGTTCCATATCGCGAGTTCGCGTTCCTTTGCGCTTCGGTGGCATCGTCCCTCAGTTGAAAAATTTGTTCAAAAAAAAATTGAAGAAATTCACTTGGCGATTTTAAAAAAAATTTTATTCGACGAGAGCAACTAAAAACACGTCATTCTTCCAAGCTTGCTACGATCGATCTAAATTAGAATGCAAAACATATTGAACCGCATTTTATCATGTCTCGCAAAGGGGAATGTAGCCTGGAGGGGTTGGTGGCACAGCCGAGCACGCCCACCGGGTGGAAATTCAATTGTGAATTGAACACTTTTTGAGAGAACTGGCCATTCAGAGCGAGCACGCCATCGGTCCAAAGGAAACGTAATTACTTCATTACCGACTTTATTCCACGATGATGAGCACCTTTGAACATCCCTGAATCTCTTCACTGAACGCATTACGCTTTTCAATCATTACATTAGCGGAAGACATAAAGCAACTCGCTTTATTGATTTCTGCTGCTTGCATTCACGATAAAATACAAAGCACACACATTCAATGGCATGAAACGAGCTAATCCATTTTCAAGAAACACATAAAATTGTTAATGCTTTCCTGGGGCCTTTTTTTCGTTTTTCTCTGCAAAAAGTGAAAAAGGAGAAGAACGAAAGAGAAGAAAGAGGAGAAAAATCGGAGAAAAAAACGACGAAAGAAGAGTAACATCCATCTAATGGATTATTTATTTCGTTCAGCAGAAGCACAGTTGGACGATTCTTCGGCGCGCGATGCCTCAAGTATCACGTAGTTTATGACAAGTTGATGATTTATAATTTGATATTGAAGAAGAGGGGTTGTTGTTCGGTTGCTTTTCCTGGCGGCAGTGATGGTGTTGTACGAAGGAGCCAGATGGGGCTGAGCTCGTCCAAACACTTTGGAAACGGAATGCAGTATGCCGTTCAAGTCAATCCGATGTAATTTCAACGATTTATTGCTCAGCAACTTCGGTCAAGGAATGAGCTCTTGCACGTTATTGATTCGAAATTAATTCGAATTCCAGGCGATAATTTTATTTTAATTTCGTTTCGACTGGAGTTTAATCTTCGTCCAGGCATTTGAAAAAGGTCTGATTGGGTTGGAAATGGGATTAGTGTGATGAAGCAAGAATCATCGAGTTGAAGTGGAGCGGTCTCCACCGTCGAACATAACAACCGCCTGCTGGGGTAGTTTACGCAATTCATGAGCATCCTGTTGCCGCATTTTCAGCAGTTGGTATAATCTTGGCGCATTGGCGAAGTAGCCAAATGACCGAGTCACCCCAAGAGGCATGTCGATGACACTAATGTCACTGGTAACCTAACACACATTCGTCCGTTCATTTGTCGCCACCAGTTCAGGCCTTCAATCGAAATGCTGCAGCCGCTGGTGAATATAAATTTCAAGAGACACACAAACGATGCCAAAATCAGACAGAATTGCGTCGCTTACGAGCCGATTTGTGCGACGTGACGCGCCAATTAGGTCGAGACGAAGCGAAAATCAATGGAATCGATTGCCGTCTCAATGGTTGTCCTCTCTGACGAGCGTTCGGCTGGATCACGGCGAGTAGTCGCTTTATTTACAAATGTCGCTCATTGTATGACATTGCTCTGTCATAATTTGCGATGGGACGCATTATCGGAATAAGGTTGACAACATTGAAATCCTATCGATTTTGCAAACTAATCGAATTTTCGTCTCGATTCGATCGTCAGGCTTTGTTTCGATTGGATTTTGCCGACACGTTCCCTGAATGGCAATTCAATGGCGATTGACAAAAGCCGTCAAAGAAACAGTCGAAATGCTTTTGATTGTCTTCTAACGGGATTTTGATGATTGCGCGGTTATCGATCGATTTGTGATTACTTTGAGAAGTTCTTCTCCTACGAACACTTTGCAAAGTCAATTTTGGATATTGTTCGGAAAGCTAATTCGATGTCGGCGGTGGCGTTGAGACAAATCCAATTCCCATCATTGATGATTCACTGAGCGTCGCTCTGCTCATTGAACGGTGAATGCATTCACTGCAAACGAATGTGGGATTTCCCATTCGGTCATCCTTTCAATTTGATTCGTCTGTCTGACTGTCTACGTTGTTCTTGAAGGAAATGCCCAATTCAATGCAATCACTGCTGTTATTGTTCGTCGAATGGGAAATAATGCTTTGTGAACCATGTAATTACTCGGCCGAGAGCATGCATTCGGGGACTCCGTAATGCATTTACATACCAATTAAAATGTAATCGAATGTTTGACAGTGTGTTTAATACATCAATTCTGTTCAGACTACTCTCGCAGGCAATGACCAGCCGATCGAACGATTGAACGTTGCCATTGGCATTGTCCGAAAGTGCACCCGGGCATTTGACCCCCGTCGTAGACTTCAATTAAATTGATTAAACCAAATAAATCACCAATCAAACGATGTCATAATACGTATGATTATGGCTAATGCTCAGCTCATGCTGGCGGAAGATTGATGATGCCGCTTTGACACCGACTGCGCGCTTCGCACCCGACCGATGGACGGATGAGCGAACGGGTGAACGAGAGGTAATTTCATCGGTGGCTTATCAAAAATCAATCGCTTTAGGCGGTGATTGACGGTAGACCTTATCGAGAATGGTGACGGTGTTTGATTTCAGAGATTTTCCTCTGCTGATGGCGATGGATGAATTAGCACTTTTGAGCTTCTGGTGCCAATCGAATTGCGACTGATAACAACCCTTCGATCAGAAACCACAAATGTCTTGTCCGTTGGGCATATTCATTTGCTTCAAATTTTGCGACGTTTGGAATGAGAAATTCCTCTGAAGCTGAAAGGTTAACGTACTTGGGTTTTGGTGAGACCAATTGAGAGAGAGAGGGAGAGATGATGATGTTAATGATTCAAATCAGTGCTGTTCATTTGTTGGTTCATGCAGTGCGGTGATAGTTCAAGGTCTTCCGTGGTGTTTGCTTGCGTGTGACGGCTCCGCAATGCGTGGAGCTAAACATGGTCAAATTCCATCGTCACTTCCTTTAAGCAATCTTTTCCAGTAACTCCGCACATTTGCGATCAGCGAAAATAATCGATCGAAGCATTGTTGGTCTTGAAATCGTGCCACATCTCGATGACACCACAAAAACTGTGAATGTTATCTCATTTTGGCGATCAGAGGAGAGCCGTGCGGAACGGTGAGACTTTTGCAGCAGCGACGGTTCAGCCATTGTGTACGCACTGCTGAGCCATGCGAGTTATTTAGAAGTCGAGGTATATGACACGACTTAGTGTAGAAGACGTTGGTACCATGAATCTCAACGGCGGCTCCACTTCAAATGCCGCTGTTCACCCGGAACTACCATGAACCAGACACACCACTTCGGCAGCAACTTTTGATGCACTCCAACACATTCTGGCATTGACTTGATTAAGTGGACGAGACGGTTGATTTTCGCCGAAAGCAGTTTGTTATTGCTGTTTGGCTCAACGATGCACCGAGAACGATTCAAATGGCTGGAGAGGACTCAGGTGGTGAAGCAACTTCCATCGGCCAGTCCATCCATCGCGTAATGGACTCGGTCCAATCATCACGAGCATTTCTCAACCGTTCATTTCGAATTCCAGCAGGCGAAACAACAAGCATCATTTGCTATCGCATCGTTCACCGAGCAAACATACTTGACCATGCCCGACAAACCCCATTGCAATGCACATTGCAAACATTGAAAGCACATCTGACCGAGCAGAAAATGCGCTTCAGACGGAAGCGATCTCAAATCAAAAGCTAAATATTGTGACTTGTTCGGCGATGCACTGAGCTCGAGCTGTTTTTTCGAGCGGAAAAATCCGATTTCTATTTGCTGTTTGGACGAGCATTTAATCATTTTTATGTCGCAACTTTTGGGATGGCCACGAGTGAGTGGTTCTGCATTTATTTCGATGTCTGTTTCAGCGGAAAAATCGAATTCAATTAAATAACAGCCAGTATCGATTGGCTGGGCTTCGTTCGAGCTTCTATTGCAATTGAAGACAATCGATTCCGGTTGATTGGCTGCTAGTTATTCCCCAAATAGGGGGTGGGGAGTTGGGCATTGTTTAGTATTGAGTTTATAAGCTCTGGCCACCGCTTTCCTCCTCTAATCCAACCCATTACTTCGGACGAAACATTGACGACTGGGATCCCAGCAACCCTTTCGCCCGTTTGACGTACTCGAGCAAACCCTTCAGTTTTAATGGATGCGTTAATATGCACACACACAGTTTCATACAAAATATTCGCTGTACAAAAATGCATTTCACCATATTTTGCCATTAACAAATTATTCCCCGAATGAATGTTTAAGCCTCCGCCGTATGTTCAATGGATGACGGCACCGATTTGATTTGGTCGTTCGCTCTTTATTTAATGAATAATAAATAAAATACAAACAATATTTTGCCATTTTTTGTGTAAATAATTTGATTTTATGAAATTTCCATTAATAAATTTACAAAATGCCCGATAAATGCGTCGAAATGGTGGGCGAATGACGAATGTGATTATCGAAGGGCTGTCGCGCCTCACGTTCCATTCCGGCCGGGCAAATTGACTGGCGGCTTGTGTTTACTGCTCGATGAGGTGATGCATGGAGCGACGAGTGTTGGATCAATAAGCGGGGGAGAGGAGAGCTCATCCGGCCACTCGAGTCCTCGAAAGGAAAAACGATTCATTCTCAAAATGAAATTCTATTGAAATCTATTTTGCAATTGAGTGCGAGTCCATTCATCGAAAGCGCTTCAACACGAGACTCTCCTCGGAGACCCAAATTGAAGATCGCCACTGAGATACAACCTTCCGTCGTCTGTTACACATTTCAAAGCATAAATTTCGATTAAAATATCAAATCACAAAGAGAATAATCGTCCGTTCACCGGTCGACAGCGCCGACAAGTACCGTTCCGCAGACACACCTTCTGAATTCACCAAAAAAAAGAAGCAAAAACCCATCAGCAACACATGCCATTCAAGTCAAAGTCCATTCTCGATTCCGCATCGCAAACAATCCGATCTGTTCGTCATCACAACAATGACGGTTAATCATCCGTTTCGTTTCACAAAGAAAATAATCCACAAGATTTTTATTGCCTCGAGCAATATTTATTTCTCTCTCGTTCGGTCGATTGAGAATCAACGTCAGACCAACTGCCGATTCATTCGTTTCGAAAAATGAATACGTTTTTATGCTCCTTTCAACTCATTTTATGCCATTTAAATTCAACATTAGCCATTGCCATTGCCATTGAATCCATTGTGCTCGTTGTGCTCGCTGTGGGCACATCCACCCGCACATATTCAATCCCTTTTCATTCCGCTTCGCCATTCTTCGTTCACCGGGCGGCTTCGAGATAATAATTTCACTTTCTCCGAACATTTCCAATTCGAATTCATCCTCTGGCTTCCCTCTCACTCTTCTCGCCCGAAATTTTTCTATATTTTTTTATTTACGACGAACCTTGAATCTTTCCGATCCGATTGCGACGTATCTGGTATGTGTCTGTTGGCGAGTGGTTATCCGATTGTGTGATTTTAAATCTCGATTCACAATCGTTGGCAGCTGAGGGTTCGTCGAATTTCGTTTCGAGAAAATGAGCAACAAATCGAAAGCGGTGAATTATTCAAGCGGTGGTTGGTTTGAAGGTGAGGTGCATTTAGCGGAGCGGCCTCTCTCAAGTGAAACATGCTACAAAATGTCTCCTCCCCACCGCCTCTCGTCGACCGTCGAACCCAGTCGAGACAAAATGACTGATTTCCGGTCATTTGTTCCAATTAGCAAAATCAATAATGACGACAAATGGTCGAGGATTTATCTTCATGTTCGCACACCGAAGCATGTGAGCCCATTTTCCACCCAAACTGCTGCCGGCAGACACTGCCATTACGATACACCGATCCGAGCTGTTTATTCGCAAATGTAAAACTAATTGCGTTTCTGATAAAAAAAATAAAACGTTAAATGGATCGTCATAATTCAAAGTGTGCTCGGGTCGAGCGCTCCGCTCCTGATGGACAACGATTCATCACACGATTAAGCTTTCGTCGGACTTTTGACCAGGAAAGTGTTTGGAATTTTGATTCGGTTTTGTCGGACGATTGAATTGGTGCGTTTCGGAACGGAGCTTGGGCTGGATGTGTTGTGGTTGTGCAGCGTGTCGGCAACCGGATGTTGAGAAATAACGATGTTACTTTGAAGTGTTGAAGTTTGACAGCGGATGAAATGGGAGGGGAATGTTCTTTTAAGGTCAACGATGATTTGTGCTTGCACATTCTCTGGTCGGTCAGTGGGTTTAAAATGGGGAGGAATGCGAGGAATTATTGATTATGAATACCTCACGCACGTTTTGACTGAGAAGCTGGTTATCGTTCAGCTTATGTACATAGTTCGTGTGTCACATCGCGCCGATCTGCATCGAAGCGAGGCTAGATTACAGCGAAGAGAAGGTGACGACTGATCAAGTTGCTGACCTGGTGGGGATCAGCAGAATCCAGAATCCAGCCGGGCGATAGTGATGAAGGGTTCCTTGCCGGGAGAACGGAGAATTGAAATTTCATCGTGGCATCATCAGCATCGGACAATCTATTAATGATTTCAGCTATTTCCAAAGCTCAACCGTCATTTTCACTTCTGGCAAATGCTCCAATCAACCATTCAGTTCCAAAATTTAAGCCTCAAACATAATTCCGTTTCAACTCGAGAGAATTGCCACTTGGTCACCAGGCAGAAATCCATTAGTTTTGATAAACCAAATATCAATTACCGAGTTCATTATCATGCTTTTAGGTCGGCGAGTTGAGTATGCTCTTTATGCGAACTTTCAATTAGACCAAAGATAAACATTTCACATTCGTTCGAAAAGATCGCAACAAATTTGATTTTCCTCATTCATTTTTCGAGTTCAACTTCATATTTCGGCAAATGGATTTTCGATGGGATTCCCATGTTGACTTCAGACATTCATTTGCCCCAGAAATTTTGGAAAAACCAAACCAGTCCACAATTACAAACTCAATGCAAAACTAACGTTTCATTGCCCTCTCGGAACCACCTTCATACCGAAGCTTCGTCGCATTCATCAACGACAACACCGACGAATGAAAAACGCCCCCGAATCATTGATTTTCGTTAGCTTCCATTTGAATCCCAAACTGAACCTTGTTCGAGAATGTGCCCTCCTTGAAACTCACTGTTTGCCCACACGAAAAATGCAAAACACTCGAAAAAAAAATCTCATCACTTGGTGGAAAATCTGTTGTGGCCGCTCGACCGCACATGCCTTTTTCCGTCCTTCGCAAGAGCATAACTCATGCCGCGACGCAACAACTGCAACGAATGAAACTCTGTGCCAAATGATTTATCGAGTCGCGATTCTCAAGCTCTGTTGGGCTATCGGAAAAATGTTGTGCAAAAAATCCTATCACACTTGAACACGATTTCGGTCGACTCGACAATGGAACGTATCGCACAAACCATTGGCCACCGATGGTGGCATTTGTTTTTAATGTTTTCAAATGGCGCGGCAAACCCTCCACGCGTCCCAGCCATCGCGTGTATCGCGCTAATAACTTGCATTCAAAGTGTGAAATGAATGCGACCAACATGATAAGCGCAACGAGCGAGAGCCACATTGAAGGAGATAATGCTCCGGCATAGGCTTCGGGCGAGGCACATTCCCTCCGAATATCTCATCGAGGGGAGGACATTCACATCCTTCATATCGGTCTGTGACGTGGCAAAATGTAAAAATGCATGTTTATTACGTCCATGTCGCCGCGACTGGGAGCTCTCACCCAGGTATTTATTGCATTTTAAACTACCTGCTGTTCACCCCCCATTCGCTCGAATACGCTTCGTAATTCACCAGCGATTTTCGGCATACGTTTATTGTTTATGACGACATAAGGTGAATGATATTGCCTTGACGTACGGCCATTGAATGCCAACTAAACCTCCCTCGAGGATGGATGCTTTTTATGAAGATTAGATTTTTGAATGAAAAATCCCATTTTTTTTTTGTCTTCGTCTCGTCGTTTTTTCTCGTTCGCGTAATGGAAGATGATTGCGCATTTTATATGCAATGGCTACGATTTGATGATGGATCATCAAAGTGTGCAATTTATGGCGGAACGGGTAATTGGCTCAGGTTTTCATCGCTTTACGAACCTCTCACTCCACTCGTGGGAGTGAGACCGCCCACTCCCACATCTCATTATCCATCAAACAGAAGTCTTGAGCGGCAAAAAAAAACCATGCAAATCAACCGCCTTCCATTCAGCTGGAAATAAACCATTCCTCCATCAAACTCCACCGCTCTTCTCAAGCAGAAGACGCAAGAAAATCCCCAACAAGCAAATTCACACAGCACTGCTGCCTTCCACAGACCAACTCTAATTAACGATATGATTGCGAGGATGCTTCGAATCGATAGTTTAACTTTGCTCAACAAGTTTCTTTTATTTGCCCCAGCAAATATCTACAGAAATGGAACGACAGGAAAAACTTTTACCAAATATTCATTCGTACGCGCTCGAAAGTTTATTACATTGTAATAAATCCCCGTTCGCTCAGCAAATGAATAATTGAATGTGCCTTGCGATGAACGTCACGATGATGGGTGATTCTCGTTCCGAGAATTGTTGTTGTTTTTTTGCATTAAAATCAACGATTTGTGTTGTGAAACGGAACCAACAGCCAGAACAACAACCGCCCGACACGATTTCCAATGTGAGATTCGCAATTACGAGTATTCGCCAAAGAGCGAATATGAGTGGCCACTTCACATTGCATACGTTTGCCAAGTGTTGAGTATCGACTGAGAGCTATGAAGGGTGATAAATTACCTCATTAAATTTTGCAACGCATTCTCTTTGGACGCTGCAACGGTCCAGACTGAAGATATGTTCCAGACAGTTGACTCGTTGATGGAGTTTCAACGGACCGAAAATGGATGAGTTAATGGGCAGCAACTCAATGGCCTTGTGTTGGACTTGATGTGGTCAATGCACTGGCCGAGGCGTCCAACTCGAACGGCGAAATTGATATCCTTTGAACGGTCCCCAATCGAACGTCCTTCTGGGTGCTTTATGCAAACGACATCTCCCGTCGAGCTGCCACCCGAGTTGCCATTATCGGCGAAAGCATAAACAAAACATCAACATACTCTTGTGTCGCTTTTCCGCATGCTGAACATTTTAAAATTTCGAGATAACATTTGAGCACGACAAGTTTGCGGTGCTCGAAACAAGGGTGTGATATCGGCTCGTTGCGATTGTAATTATAGATTTTTGCGATGCTCTTATGATTTATGAACAATGCACTTTCCGTGGCTGGATTGCGGCTGAGTGGAGTCCACATTGTGATTGTTTATGGAATGACCTGTGAGGGCTGAATGTGCCGAGGGGGATGCCAGTGTTTGGGGTTGCTCAAACATATGCCAAATTGAGAAACGACAAGCACAATCTCATCAGACCTGAAGGGTTTTCCCGTTTAATAGGATTAATGAAACGATTTTCCACTTCCATTTTCTTGTCAAACAAATGTGAATAACAGAATTTTGTTGAAATCCTCTTAAAATTTTGCGCTTCGAAAGAGAGAACACGCTCCGAGAAACTTTGATTGGATCTTCAAGCGTTGATTTCACCGGTTTTTTTTTCTTTCCCAAAAATTGTGGAAAACAAGAAATTTTCATTGTACCTAAGATCGCTGTCTTTGATGAATATTGAATATTGACGACAAGCAATCAATTAAAATCATTTCGAAATATCATTCGAGTCGGTTGGTTTTGGCAGATGTTTGTTCAGTTTTCATTCGGCGATTGCCATTGGTAAACTCATCAGAATGAATGTTTGTTTCGAACCTCATCCAAAGTCAATATTAATGAATGCCATTTGGTTGAAGGGGGTTGGGGGACGGACCCGTTAGTCAGTCGGTAATATTACAAATTTATATTTAATAAAGCATCGTTTTCCCAAAGGATTTCAAGTGGGCAACTGTTTCGTTGCGAACGAATGTTGCTGGCAATCATCTCGGATGCTGTTAACACTCCGCAAAGCTATCTCAAAAGCTATCAAAAGCAAGATAAATTAATTAAAATATTACATTCGGCTTGAACAAAGTTTTAATTTTGTTTTGAATGAATTTTGCCATTGGCCAAACGAGGGAGGAAGGCGAACGAAAAGTTGCCAATGGCTGATATTGACTGGCCGCTTTCGGGTAGTTTTGTGTCAGAGCGAAGTTGGCGGAATCGCTTTGTGTGTGTGTGTGTGTGGCTGTTGAAACTGTCAAATTGAATTGTGCAATGGACGTTTTTCATTTTCACAGTGGAAAAATTCGATGAGAAGACAAACAGGCGAGAATCGTGTGACGTTTGATCAAATTGAATGACGGACGACTCGGCGATGGATGAATTTCGATGCAAAGTGTTTGTTTCGTCCCGAATTCGCTTTGATGTTAATTCGGGAATGCTCTCCCAGTCACGAATACCCCGAAAGACACAATGACTCTTGAAACAAACAACCCCATCGGAATTTGTTTATGAGCACTTGGATTGCAAGCTCCAAATCGATTTACGATGACAATGCCAATGCTCAATGAATGGGATATTGGAAACGGTCTACCGCCCATCGTTGATTCTGGCATCAATCCAATGAGTTTGCATCCCATTGAAAAGTCAATGACGGGAAAACTTAATTTGCGAGCGCTTATTGAATACTGGCCCCATCGGTGCTGGTGAAAATTTGCGGGAGGAACATCGACTGGGTTGCGATGCTGTTGAAAGGCAGACGAAATTAACATTTTTTGATTAGAAATTGATAATTATTCGACCTATCAATGACATCATCAACCTCTACGAAACCCATTTTCACGAAGCGAATTTTCGATTAATTAACTTTTTCGCCGCAAATTTTCTCATCAACGCACGACACCCTGCATGCCACCGTCAACCAAGATTTGATATTGAAAGTTTCTTTCTTTTTCGAAAATGTTCCCTTTCTCTTTTCAATTAATTTTTTTTTTCGAAAAAAATTGAAAACTCTCGAGAAAATCAGTGGAAGAAAATTGTGTGTTTCCAGCTTGGCTTCGGGGTCGAAATGCAATGAGGAAAATTCGCTCCAATGCGACACTGAATGGTGGCGGATTGAAAATTGTCACTCATTAAAAGTTTGCGCGACACTTTTGGCACCTTTTCCATTTCCACTCAACGCGATCCGACGATGCGGAATGAATGAAAATTATCTCGTGTGAAGCAGTAAATAAGCAATTGTGGGATGGAGTCGACAACGAGC
>JANSTV010064508.1:0-11511 GCA_027564135.1 Lestremia cinerea
AACCAGACTGAATTCATTGAAAAATTTGACGTCTGAACCGACGACAGCATATTTCATGTTAATACTTTGTGTATGAAAATCTCTGTGAAATTATTGCTTTTTATAGTGAATGCACGACTGAACAATCAAAATCATAAAATTAAATGAAATCGTACGTTTCTCTTTTGGATGAAGCGCAAGAGATACACAGTGCCCGAGCAACGGTTTTCAGATTCGGGTGAACGTTTGGGAGAAGCGGATGGTGGATGAGCGAGCGGCGGAAAGACAAACGAACGAATTTTCAAAACGATTGCAAGTCGTTTCGAACGACAATGACAAGGATGACGATGACGATGCCAATGCCGATGCCGATGAAGAGCACAAGAACCGAATGAAAAATTCCGCAAAGAATAACGAACGGAATGAACGAACAAGGAGAGGAGAGCAAAAAAGAAAACACAATGAAATTTGACTGAAAAATTCATATTTTCATTCACATGGAAATTTCTCAGTCTCGAATCTGAATGGTTTCCTTTTCATTATTGTTGACCGATTTTCAGGTCTTTGTTTCAAACGCGACGCTTTTGATGAATTTGCCGACGGTATTATTGTTAAATCAAATAACATCACGTATTGCCATTTGGGATGTTTAACGACCTCGAATTCAATCGACCGAATACACACGAATGTCAAACAATTAACGGTCGATTTTCCCCTTGGATGCCAAATCATTTGCAGACATTCGATTGATTCAGCCCGCCATCGCATCTCGTCGCTCGGATTGAAGAGTCAATATCTGACGGTGAAAACTGAGATGGAAACAGCTCACAACTCATCGTCTGCATCATCTGAAAGACATTGTTGGGGTTTCTCAGGTGAGAGCGGTGGATTTGAATCAGTTGCGTGAGGCGCGCAATGTGGCCTTTCTCAGAAGAAGAATCTCTTTGTTTTTCTGTCGGAAGCGAATGTCTCACGCTGGAATGTCATTCAGCTTCTGGCCTTTGTACTTAATGATATACTTAATACTTAATTTACTCAACTATGAGTACTCAAACCAACAGGAATTTTTCCACAGCAAACGAATCCCAAAGAACTGGAAAACGGCGGCATGCGACTCAGTGGGTGCCGTCCTAGACCAGTTGATTGCGTATTCGGTGAACATGCTCGTCTCTTTCATTCCGTTCATCACCTTCTAATCCATTGAAAGTGTTCGCTAAGCTGGGCATGTCTCGCACGGGATCAATCCGTTCTTCTAACGAGGAGAATCGTCTCGGAACGCTGCTTTAATATTTCACCCAACTCGCAAATGAAGCCAGCCGGCTCTTTGGATCTATTTCAAATTAATCACGATATCGATCGTCCGCACGTGATCGTGTTCATGTCACCAGGCATATCCATCTGAAAACAAGCAATCGTTGGAAAATAATCTAATTTGCTTTATTTTGTCTGTCGTTTTGCTTCGTTGCTTTGGCTGCAAATTCACAAAGTGAATCATGAGCTGGTGTTGATCGGTGATCGGGGACTGTCAATGTGGAAGACACGCGAATTCATTTCGATTATCATTTGATCGATTGTGACGTTTTCCCCGTTTTTTTCCATTCAAAATCTGATTTTGCGTTTTTCTTCTTCGTTTTTCCTTCGCACACTCTGCATCATTGCTCGTATGCATTGAATGTTGTGCGACATTTGTGTGAATGAAGCGAGCTGGCAACTGAGAGGCGAGAATGTCGTCTTTGCTGTGCGGTCCTGCTGCTTGGTTCGGTCGCTTCGTCGCGAACGATACTCATGCTGGTGCCATATGATGTGGCAAATCACAAACCGTTGCGAATATGAATTCTTGATTAATTTATTTTTCCTGAACCCGCTCGCTTGGACAAATCGAATCAAAGTTGTGTATCAACATGGGAAGATGATAATCGTATCCGTTCTCTGGAATGAAATTCCTAAAATAATGCCAACGACTTGTGAGTGCGATAAGCGTCTTCCGGTCATACGCAGCGAGAGAATTCGGTGGAAAATGTGGACTGCAGAGCGGGGAAAAGGGGGAATAGAGTCTTCCGGACCCCCGGTTGGATTTTGTCTCGACGAAAATTCATTAGATTTTCGGCTGGCTTATCGCGTTTCAATCAAAAGTCGAGTGCGAAATTCACTCCCACTCTCAGTTCTGCCACTGGAAACGCATGGAGCCGAAAGGCAAATGAGATACGATCCCGACCATTAACCGAATATAAGTTAGTAGTGTGTTCCCGCAGACTAATTAGCAAATCGCGTCGGCCACACATGTCTGCGACGCACTCAATATCAAAACGATTCGGGTATTCGGCCGGAGTTCGGACAAAGGCTGAGACTCATAAAGAGCATACATCACATGCATTTATCATTTAGAGGCCGACTGGCTGAGATGTAAGAGCACATTTTGATAAAAATCATTTCGACGGAATTGAATTGGTGGAGTGCGTAGGTTAGCGTGTGTGACGTTCAGCGAGTGTAGCAAGTGGAATATTTGAGTTAGTTTTGTCGGAGAATCGAAAGGAATGGCAATGAATCTCTTGAAAACGCTGTTCCTCGTGGCTTTTTGCCTTCAATTTTACGCGGCTCGAGGCTACGGTTGTCCAGCTCAGTGTGAGTGCAGTCAAACGAGGACTCGATGCACGAGACTGCCTGTGGACGAAATCTATAATGTTCCTCCGGAGACGGTTATTTTGTGAGTATTCTCCTCAGGGGCTGTGGGGGTTTCGGGGGATTCGGACGGATAACCAAACAATCATTTTACAGAATCCTGTTGGACACCGACTTGAGCCAGGTCAACCAGAACGGCATTTTCAACCATCTGCGCCAGCTCGAGACGATGTAAGCCCTTGTTCGCGCTGACCTTCGAGACTGGTGTTGATTTCAATGAGTTTTTTTCCAGTGATTTCTACAACAATAAAATCACTCGATTCTCTCCCGAAGTGTTCGCCCGTTTGCCTCAACTGAAACGCATCCGAGTGAATGGCAATGAAATCGTATGTGACTGTGATTTGATGCGAGTTTATGAAAAGTTGAGAGAACGAAATGTTCAAGTCGACATCACATGCCAGTCGCCCAGGAAGTTGAGTGGAAAAAACGTGCGAAATTTGCGAGAAGAAGACATCAAATGCCAGATTGAGGCGCCGTACGAGAGCTTTGAGGAAGGCAATCAAAACGATCAGAGTTCTGAACCCGAAGTCCAATTGGTGACCGAGAACGGTCCGACGTTCTTGTGTCAGGCGGACCATGGATTGAATTTGGAGGAATTCGAAACGGTCAATGAGTTGGTCGATGCTTCGAACGATGAGTCGTTCCAAATCGAGAGTCTCAGTTTGACCATTAAACGTGATCAGGAGTGCATTGCGCTGAAAAACTACGGCGAATCATCGTCGAGAATAATTCGATTGGTCACTGAAACGGAGAATGCTGGTCTTGGCGATGGGCAATTTCAAGGCCAACTATTCCTGCGGGCCTCACAGCCAGTCACGTTGAAGGCCAACGAAAAGGTTTCCATTCACTGCCCAGAATCAGGTACGCTGTGAATTCCTTCAGCTCTTCGGGTATCTCCTTCAACCTTTGCATCACTTCCAGGAATGTTCACTTGCAGTGGAGAACGAGAGAACTCTGCCGGAGAATCGAGTCGTCCGACTTTTCTCTTCGAGCCATTTGACGTTGAAGTGTACGCTGGCACGACAATTGAACTGCCCTGTCAAGGCGAAGGTGATCCGGCACCGCCAGTGAAGTGGAAGAAGGACGGAAAAACGTTGGTCCCATCGGCGAAACATCGTTTCTCACCCGGCGGCAGCTTGCACCTCCGCAAGATCGCTGTGACCGACTCAGGACGGTATGAATGCTCGATTTTGAGCCCGAACGGACGCGCAACCGCTTCAGCACTGGTCACGGTCAAAAGCAACGACATTTTGTCGCCGGATGGCCAAGTGGTTCGAGTTGCTTTCGCAGATGCCACCCGTGAGGTTGACAATGCCATCAATCAGACCATCGCCGCACTCTTCCAGAAGAACAAGAAACCGAACCACGGCGATTTGTTCCGAGTCATTCGATATCCGAAGGGTGACAGTCGTGATTTGGCGCGAGCTGCTGAGATCTACGAACGAACTTTGGTCAACATCCGTAAATACGCCAATTCCGGCGTCCCAATTCAGGCGGATTTGACCGACTTCGATTACAAGCAGATCCTCTCCGGTGAGCATTTGGATTTGATCGCACAGCTGTCTGGGTGTGCGGCGCATCGCATCGTCACGAATTGCAGCAACATGTGCTTCCACATGAAGTACCGGTCGATTGATGGCACGTGCAACAACCTAGAGAATCCATCGTGGGGTTCCTCGTTGACTGGCTTCCGGCGTTTGTTGAAGCCGATTTATGAGAATGGCTTCTCCACTCCAATTGGCTGGACCAAGGGCAAACTCTACCACGGTTTTCCGAAGCCGTCAGCCCGTTTGGTCTCCACCAGTCTCATTTCGACCAAAGAAATCACTTCCGACAACTCGATAACGCACATGGTGATGCAATGGGGCCAGTTCCTTGACCACGATTTGGATCACGCTCTGCCTTCCGTCAGTTCAGAGAGTTGGGATGGCGTCGACTGCAAGAGGACTTGCGAGCATGCTGCCCCTTGCTATCCGATTGAAGTGCCCCCGAACGATCCTCGTGTGACTAATCGTCGCTGCATCGATTTGGTGCGATCCAGTGCGGTGTGCGGTTCAGGCATGACTTCAGTGCTCTTCGACACGATTCAACCTCGCGAGCAACTGAATCAGTTGACGTCCTACATCGATGCCTCTCACGTTTACGGCTTCTCACTGCAATTCTCGCGGGATCTTCGAAATCTGACAACTGAAGACGGCCTCTTGCGAGTCGGCGTACACTTTCCCAACCAGAAATCGATGCTGCCCTTCGCTGCGCCCCAAGACGGCATCGACTGTCGACGAAATCTCGAAGAGAGCAACATCAATTGTTTCGCTGCCGGTGACATTCGTGTCAACGAGCAAATCGCACTGGCTGCCATGCACACCATTTGGTTGCGCGAGCACAATCGCGTCGCTACAGCGCTGAAGGAGCTGAATGTCCACTGGGACGGCGAGACGGTATTCCAGGAAGCGCGCAAGGTTATCGGTGCCCAAATGCAACACATCACCTACGCCCATTGGCTGCCCAATGTTATCGGCGACGAGGGGATGGCATTGATGGGTCCATACAGAGGCTACGATCCCAGCATCAATCCGTCGATTTCAAACGAATTCGCAACCGCCGCCCTCCGCTTCGGACACACGCTGATCAATCCGGTGTTGCATCGACTCAACGAAACATTCGAGCCGATTACACAAGGTCATTTACCTCTCCATTTGGCTTTCTTCTCGCCTTGGCGTCTGGTCTACGAAGGTGGAGTCGATCCGTTGATGCGTGGAATGATCCACACCGCAGCCAAATTGAAGCTCCCCGACCAAAATCTCAACACCGAACTCACCGAGAAACTCTTCTTCACCGCTCATGCAGTCGCCCTCGATTTGGCTGCCATCAACATTCAGCGTGCACGCGAGCATGGAATCCCGGGCTACAACGAGTACCGCAAGCACTGCAATTTGTCCTCAGCCGAAACGTTCGACGATCTCAAAAACGAGATTTCCAGCGACAGTGTGCGACAGAAGCTCGAGGAACTGTACGGACATCCGGGCAACATTGATCTGTTTGTCGGTGGCATTTTGGAAGATGTCGCGCCCGGAGCTCGCATTGGACCTCTCTTCCGATGCATCCTCATCGAGCAATTCGATCGATTGCGTCACGGCGATCGTCACTGGTACGAGAATCCATCCACATTCCCGCCGGAACAGCTATCTCAAATCAAGCAGGCCTCTCTGGGACGCGTCCTCTGCGACAACGGCGACAACTTCACCCAAATCACGGACAATGTATTCCACTTGCCAAACATCCAAGGCGGTTACAAAAAGTGCGATCAGATTCCTAAAATGAATTTCGGCGTTTGGCTCAATTGCGACAAATGCTCGCGCGATGACCCGAATATCCGCCAGTTTGATGCGAATGTCCGAACCGTGCGATCACGACGCAGTGTCAGTTCGAAGCCGGTGGACTTTTTGAAATGGAAGGCAGACACCGATGAGCTGCTTCATAGCTATGAATTGAGAATGAACGAGATGATGGCCCGCATCGAGGAGTTCGAGCGAGGCAAGTCGACGACGGACGATGGTTGCAAGGATGCTTCGGGAACCCCTCGTCAGAATGATGAACGTTGGTCCACCGCCGAAGGCACACAGTGCATTTGTGAGCTCCGCCAAATCACCTGCTCGCTCAAACGAGCCGCAAACGGCTCTGACTAACAAACGTCACTTTGCTCTCAAATATTTTGTATCCAATTTTCGAATAAAGCATTTCCCATCAAACAAAAAACAAACGTAGCGTATTTCCCCACAAAACGGATGTCATCTTGCGCCCAGCACTATCAAACCAACTCCAACACGTTTCGCAAAGGCATTTCAATAAGATTGCACGATAATGAAATGTTATTATTGTCGAGTAGCATTTTTTCGTCGACGACGTTTTTTCTCTCGCGTTTTTATTTTAATCGCGAAATATTTTGTGGTAGATTCCTTTCCAGAAACCGGTAGCTTATCGCCAATCAAAGCGAAGAGCTGAAAAAAAAGTTCATAAAAAGAAGAAAGAAAAAAAAAAGAAACAATTGGTCGATTGATCGATCAAAACATCGAGCCACCGTCTGACGATGTCGCGCACTCTCGTTTGTTGCGTCATCGACGCTCTAAAATTGAGAACTGAACCGCATGACCGTTCTGCTCGTTCTTGTGCGAGATCTCTGCGCATGAAGAATTTTATTGAAATGTGTTTTCGAGCTGTGTGTCGTCGATTCGGTCGACGGTAGTTTTAGAGTTTTGTCAATCCGTTTTCAGTTAATGTTCGCCACACTAAAATGCTCAACCGAGATAAGATACCAATGAAATTTATTGACGATACAGTTACGCGTACCTACTTTTCGAATTCGGATGTCTCACGTTCGGTCTCAAGTGCTGATAACGTATAAAAGTCTCGATTGATTTTGAATTTTCAGTCACATTTCAGTGAAAATCATCCCGACAACATGGCCGTCATGGATTTTACGAAGACGACCGTCTTCTTAGGCCTTTTACTCATTGCATGTGCTGTGGCAAGTACGTAGAAATTGTCTCGTTTGTTTTCTGGTTCAATCCGCAGAATCATCAAGGCGGAATGGTCCAGACGGCGGTCGGACCATTTGCGTTGATGGCGCTGCGTCAGCTCCGCTTCGAGAGTTGTGCTTCAATCGCGGGTTATTCATTTCAGAACCGGACAATGACACCGGCTTCGGTCCAGGCAAACAAGACTGGGGCTACGCAGACGTTCGTGAGGGAGTGCACATGTTCTATTGGTTGTACTACACCACAGCCAATGTGACCAATCACACCGACCGTCCACTAACCATTTGGCTGCAAGGAGGTCCTGGCGCCTCATCAACCGGCTACGGAAATTTCGAGGAAATCGGCCCATTGACATCAGATGAAATCGAACGAAACTTCACTTGGGTGAAAGATGTCAACGTTTTGTTTATCGACAGTCCGGTCGGCGCTGGATTCAGTTACGTGGACAATGTGAAGTTCATGCCGAATGACAACTATCGCGTTGCTTACGATTTGGTCGATTTGATGAGAATTTTTTACGATCGTTTTCCCGAATTCAAAGTTGTACCGTTGCATATCTATTCGGAGAGCTACGGTGGAAAGGTGGCCGTTGAGTTTGCCTATTGGCTGCAGAAGGAAATCGACAATCGGACCATCGACTGCAATTTGAAGTCGGTTTCGTCGATCGATGGTTGGGTGTCGCCAATCGATAGCATGTATGCTGGACCACCGCTTCTGTTCGAATTGGGATTCGTTGATCGCGTTGGCTACAATGCCATTCTGAAAGATGTCGATAAGACTCAGGCTGCTTTGGAGAAGGGTCGTTACAAAGATGCTGTTTCGTTGTGGGCTCGCGCTCAGGGCACTCTCTTGAAGCACACGCAAGGCATCAGTTTCTACAATGTGTTGTTGCCACAGTTCCTAAACGAGAAGAAGTTGCGTGCCTTCGAGGAGGATTCCGACAGTAAGTGTGATTTGATTCCAGCTTGAACCAATCGGAATAGTATTGATGTTTCATTGGACGTTGACGCAGGTGCTTTGTTCCGATCTTTGATGCGACGCGACGAAATGGACATTCGAGATGATTTACTTGAGAACCTGATGAATGGAAAGGTCAAGGAAGCTCTCAAGCTGAATGTGACGTGGGGCGGACAAAGCAATGCCATTTTCTCGGCGATGAGATCAGATTTCATGAAGCCGGCCATTCACATTGGTAAGCGACCACCAGTTGAGTCGCGTGCGATGCAGTGACTGATGAACTGACTCTGATTTCAGTGGAGAAGCTGCTGAATGAGACCAACGTGGACGTGCATGTGATCAATGGGCAGCTAGATTTGATTGTAGCCATGTCCGGCACCGTTGCCTGGGTTGACAAAGTCAAGTGGCCTGGCGTGAAGGCCTTCCACTCATCCCGTCGGAATGTCATCAATGTCAACAACATCCTGGAAGGCTACTACCGCAGTCACAACAAATTTTCCTTCTATTGGGTGAATCGAGCTGGACACATGGTTCCGTCTGACAATCCCAAAGCCATGGACTTCATTCTGAGGCGAACCACCAAATTCGATCGAGTACAAAATTGATGTTGAAAATAAAATTTGTTTTAAAATTTGATCAGAATATTTCTCTGCAATCGCTTTTCTGGTTTCTTTTTCTTTTCTTCACTTGAGACACCCTGCGTTCCATCTATTTCATTTTATTCTATGTACACGCAAGTCATACAAACGATTTTTTGGCGAATGGCTCGTCCGAGACGAGTATTCCATTCGAATTGAATTTTTTGAAAAAAGCCAAACAATCTTGATGATTAATGTTGAGCTGAAATTTTAGCTGGTGGCCACTGCCATTGCTCCGGTGGTGGGGTGGAGACGAGTGGATCCCATGGTCTCCAGCCAAGCATCTTGCGGCACAACAACAACTCATTTTCGGCTTGAATAATCAATTCCTCCACTTGCCCGCAACCGATTTTGTTTTCGATGTCACTCACTTCGGCCGTCTGTTGGAAGTCAAGAAAGAATCATTCACACCTCACTCCATCCCAATCATTTCACGAATTACAAACCGTTGAGACAATCTTTGCCCGTTCGGTGACAATCTTCTCAGTGTGGATTCGATAGGCGGCTGTTTCTGGCATTTTGGCCAATGATCTCAATGTTTTGCCATACAGTGCGGCCAACACGTGATGGGGATGCCTTTCAACCAGCAGACCAGTCAAACCGGTCACCTGAAATGATAAACACAGAATTTATGGGTGAGTTAAAGGTCGCAAGAGGCCATCGATTGAGTTCCTCAGAAATGTCAATACACATTTGATTGTATAACGAATGGACCGTGGTCTCATCGCGCGGATGGATCTCAGTGGAATCCTCAATCGAACACGCGCTGACAAGGCCAGTCGGTCATGATGCTCCGATTCAATCACCTTTTTCAAAGTTCCAGCCATTATTCAAGATGTCACGACAACAGGAAAGTTCTTCCAGAAGAAAATCTCTTTTCTCTAAAAAAAATTGTTCAAAATTGACGAAAAACAATGTCGGAATTGTGGAATGTCAAGTTGACACAAAAATCGATTCGAGTGGATGGAATTCACATCGGGAAACACTCGTCATTGAACGCACTCACTTCGGTGGAAACGCTTCTCTCAAACTGTGTTCACTTCAAATCACTTGGAGCCCAATTTTTACGAGAATTTCGCAAAACAATTTGTTTTAAAATAAAAGTCAAATCTCGTAAATTTCCAAAATTTTACATTGATTTTAGCCGATTTCCACAGCGCGTTTTAGGCATCGTCAATTTGAACCGAACGGAAGTCGATGCAGCCACTCCAAGAAATCGCAACCAACTTCACGGCGAACGGCTTACGCCATTGCTAATTTTGTGGTTGAATAAGAAAAGAAGCGCACGTAACGCTCCGAAATAAAGGAAAAAAATAAAATACTGAAATATCGAAGAATATTATTGAATTTTGTGTTTGAATTCCTGGATAAGAGCTCACCAACCGGATATAACTAGAAATTGCTTCAGTAGTTCATCGTTGTACCTATTTTCCTTTTTGCTTCGGTTTCACCATCGACGAGTATCGATTGAATAACAAAAAAATAAAAACGGGCAAGCGACATTTCATGAGAGAAAAAACGCCTTGCAAAGAGAAACTAAAACCATTGCCGAACGTATAATGTTCATTCACGTCACACACTAAAAATTTATATTCGCAGTAAGTTTCGACAAACCTTTTTCAGGTTTCACATTATTTTACGAGATTTTAAGCTAATTTAGTAGGAAATTTGTATTTAAAGAAAAAAAAAAAAATAATGAAAAAATGAAAAATGACAAAAAATATGAATGAAAAACCAAAACAAAACTGATTTTTTTGCGAAATAAATGAAATTAGACATTTTGAATAATCATCTTGATGATTGACGAGACATTTAGTTGTGAGATTCGCAATCTGGGCCCGCATTGTGGTGTTGTTTGTGTACAAAACGTGAAATGATGGCATGCGAATCGAATGATTCGAGTGAGACTTATTGGCTTTAAAAAGTGCTTCGTGCGAATCGTTTTGCAAACGATTTGGGTGTTTGCTCGCATTCCTTCGATTTGCGTTTCAAAACGCTTGGGACGATTCATTGAGAGAAATAACAACAACAAATCACGCTAAACAGGCACATTGAATGGACACGGCAAACGTCAGGCGACGATGAAAGTGTCTGTTGCACGGCGATGCTCCCATTCAATGGTTCCCGCTTAGCAATCAGATCAACAATGGCAGCCAAGCATTCAGTAGAAATTCGATCAACTTTTTCGATTTTATTTCATTCAAAAATAGAAAAAAAAAATTCCAAAAAAATGAAAAAAAAATGTAAAATTAAAAAAAAATGAGCTTCTGAGTGATGGGCTCTTGTGTAGGTAGGTATTCAATGGACGGAATGATGAGCAATGGCTTGGTCCGCGTATTGAGAAGGGAAGCTCAATCAACCCAGCCACCGTGTGAACAATCATCTCTGAGATAACTTGGGTTTTAGTTTGACAACGATTCAAGCATGCTGTGGCAATGTTGAGCAAACATTTTCCGTCTCGCATTCGACTCGAAACGTTTCACAGCGACGCATTTTGGTGTGGCTCTGTCGATGGACGAATTTCTCCAAGAGTTAATCGCACGGATTGCCTCCAATACTATGATCGTCAACATTGTCCCATTCGCCGATAAGTTTTGCAGTTTCTTTCTGTTGTTGTTGTGGATGCGGTTATCGCACTCAATCTCACATGGTCGACAATGCGGAAGTAGGTGATTGTGAATGTGGGTGTGAAACATTGCTATATGTTGTTAGTGTAAGTATAA